>WTSP01014513.1:0-84939 GCA_025331215.1 Actenoides lindsayi | reverse complement strand
AATAAAATAAAATAATAAAAAAAAAAAAATCTGTTCAACTGAAACATATTTTTATTTGTTTTCTTTATTTTGACAGGCAAAAAGAAAATAATTTTGCAACTGATCTGTGCCATGAGTGGGAGCAAGAGCACTCTCTTCTGATAAGTAACCTTAATCTTCTTTTTGATCCAAAATTAAATGTTTTCGGTTAATCTTAAAAAGTATTTTAAATTATGGGAGACACCTCATTACAGTAATTTCAAAATAACTATTTTCCTTTTTTTAAGTGACTGCTGCCTCGGTATAATTTATGCAGCCAAATAATGTCCATTGATTTTCTTTCTTTTGGTGGAGATTTTTTGGTCCCTTATAAATTCCTCTTCACCAAATCTGTTCATATCTGTGAAGAAACACCTAGCTTCTATTTGTGTTTCTGTGCTGGAATCCAGAGTTTACATTTTGGCTGCACTAAATAATAATCTTGCCCATTTTAGCTTCCCAGTCATCATTTCAGACATAAGAATACTTTCTGAGGACATCTCCATGAGTAATCACCTTGTCCAGCTGAGCAGAGCAGGAAAGTGCCCCTGATTACAGTGGCAGCTGGAGACACTGTGTTTTGAACTTAAGCCCTCTGTGTTTTGATCAGGGCATTTAAAGCATCCTTTTTTCAAAAATCACTGGCCTTGCTGAATAATGGAAGTCATCATATAAAACCAATTCTCTGAATAGGTCAGGAGATCTTGGCTGTACCTCACTTTGGCTGTCCCTCCACCTTTTCTGTACATTTTGATTCCCAAGGTAAGTTTAAAAAAAATAAAAAACAAAGATTTCCCAACATAAAGCTGAAATGGCCTGATTAGTTAATTTTTTTCTTAGTTATTTAATAGGTAGAGCAGGAGAACTGCGGTTGACACTGATGGGTAGGATTTGATTTCCTTCTCTAGATAAATGTGTGCCTTCTAATTACATGCTTTACTGCAGGGAGGAGCATTTCCTACAAGGCTGTGTGTAAAATCCTTGCAGTCAGGACTGCATGAGCTGCTTCAGTCTTCTGTGCTGTCTGGATTAATATTTCTAGGTGGGGATTTATTTCAAGAATTCAGAGAGTTGTAACCCTTTCTTCTTCTGTTGCCCCAGGCAAGGCATCCCGCCTGCCACTGAGGACCTAACAACTGCCCAGGTTTTCTGTAACCAACCTGGATTTAACGCTGCTGACTGAGGCTTTGAAGAAGCTTTTTTGAGACCTCATTTTTCAGAGATGTGTAGTGACTGGCTGCTGGAAGCTGCTGCCTTGCACAGAAAAGAGAATGACTTAACCCCATTCAAAGCACCAGCCTTGAAGAGCGTGGGAGCCGTTGGGGATCCGGCTCCCGTGCTAAAGCGAGGTTGACAACTGAGCAAATGGGGGTGCACCGTGCACAGTGGGGTGATCAGGGATCATGTTCATTGCTGCACAGTTCCTACAGATTCCCATTCAGATCAGGGAAGGATTCGTATCTGTGTCCCTGGGATCTTCCATTTTGTTTCACTGAGACTTATCTGAGGCGTAACTGAGAGTAGGGATTTCTTGCTAAGATTGTTCTAGTATAAAACAGTAATTAGATTGCATTCGATTGCAAAATGAAAAGAGAGCTTGTTTGGGCTTTTCCTGTATTATATAATTAACACACTTTCAGTTACTACCTTGCTAAGATCTGTTTCAAGTGAGATCACATGGAGAGCCAAGCACAGGCAGTCCCTGCATCATTCTGGCTCTATCATGGACTGATCTTCACCCAAAACACTTCCTTGCAATAAGTCTTGATGATACAGCCCTAGGAAAAAAAATATCTTCTTGGCTGTAATTTTTGGCTCTTCTCACCAAAGCCCCTGGTGCAGCCTGCTCTAATTCTTCCAGTGATTTTACTGGATTAGCGTGGAAAAATTATATCGATGCAAAATACGTTGTGCCCATGTATTTTTTTTAGACAAATACCTTAAATTACACCAAATGTTGCGCATTTTGCAGCCCATTTTCACAGCTTTTGGGGGCTATCTGGAGCTGACTAATACTACCTTAGCGTTCCGCTCTAAAACTACATTTTTCTGCTACCTGTGATCTTTCCTTGAATATTTATATCGTGAGCTCTGCAAAGAAATTTGCTTTATGCGCTGCGGTTGGGTAGTGCCTAGCATAAACAAACCGCGAGCGGATTGCCGTACTGCAGAGACTAAGCAGCAACGTTGGCACTCTGCTACGTCTCCGAGAAATTTCCAGGGAGATTTGTTTTGTGTTACTTAAGAGTCTGTTAAACTAACACTTTCACCAGATTCTTCCCTGTTTCGCGGTACTTTTTTTTGCTGCGGGCGCTCCTCCGGCTTCAGTCAGGTGTTGTTCTAGCAACTCCGTTAATGAGTTCCGAAATCTTAAACTCACGTCTTTAAAGAACCGCCGCAACAAGAGCACGTAAACGTCCACGTACTGTTATTTTCCTCCCGCCGTAGGACTCGAGGATTTTGACGTGTGGCGACGCCTCGGCGCTTCGGACGGTTAGCCGGGGTCTGCCCTCCTGATAATGGCCATTGCAGGTGTCCAGCACCACGGTGTCACCCCCTTCTCGCGCCGCTACTCCGCAGTTGCAGGCGGCGACGGAGCGGCGGCCTCCGCAGTCCCACTGCCGAACGTGGACTTCGAACGCCCGCCGCGCGCTCCGGCACAAAAGGAAAGTGCCGATTTTGTAGTTATCGTAGCGCCTAAACAGCGGGAAACAAAAGGAGGAGGTCTGGAGACCCGGAGCATCCACCTGTGATGGCTGTTGGTTGGTACTCGTACAACAACTCAATCAGAGCAGCACGGTGGCTGGCCTCGGAGAGGGGGAAAACCCAACGCACGGGGAAGCTTTTCTCCGGTACCGTGTGCAAGGGAATGTCATCGGAGTTATTAGCTGGAGGTGCATAAGAATTCATGTGAAAAGCGGGTAGCTCTTTTAGTTCCAGTTGCTGCTATGGCAACGGGCATGGGTAAAATGGATAAACATTTGATAAAAAGCAAAAGGGAAAAAGTTCCCGCCTCCAGGCCTTAATAAATATGTTTTGGTTCTAACCGGATGCTTTACACCGTGGTATTCTTCAAAGCAAAATCAGTGCTCAAAGAGCCTCTTCTGTGACTAATCACTGACTTTTACAAGACTGACTGTGGCTAGGTGAATACTCCATGTGAAAAACTGGGATTTTACTGAAAACCTGTTAAAATGAAGGTGATTCCCCCCTCAACAGCTTCCCTGTAAGCATAACTTTTGCTCTAAATGGATTGGCAATCGGCACAGTGCAGTGTGTTGAACAGCTTGGGTCTTTCGCTCTTCTCTGTACGCAAAGTCCTTGCTCCATCTGAGAGGGGCCATGAGCAGAATAACTTCAATCTTTGCAAGTCTTTCCCCTCTACATGAGCGAGGTAAAACTTCTGCCTGCAGCCCCTTGTGTCTCCACAACAGGGACCTGCAAGAGAATCCTCCTCTGCTTATTCTTTGTTTTCTCACTCCATAAGCTTATCTTACTCTTTCTTTTATTCTAATGTGATGTATAACAATAAAGAAAACAGTAGCTGTATACCTTATATACGTTGCTGGAGTTTTCTCCTCACAACCCAACAGCTGCTATCTTTAAAATCGATGGATTATTCTACTTCCTTTTAAGGCACTGCGCTGAGTTTTAAACATGATTTTTATGAGAATAAGTAATATGGAGACTAAGCTATAAGCTTATAATAATAAGCATTTTTCCTTTCAACAATAATAAAAAGAAAATGTAGAAAGGAATGTATAAAATACCTCAATTACATAACAGGATTATTTTTAAGCACTGTCAGACAAACATCAATATTTTTTCAGGCTGTTAATGTTTTCTATATTGAGGAACAAATGGCTCAAGAACCAAGAGGTTTTCTTAGGATGTATATACCTGCATTTTATTTCTCTTTAGAATAAAAGCCATAGAAAACAATGTAGCTTAAAACACAGAATTTAAACTTCAACCACTTTTCTCTGCTAGGAGACACATGTGACTTTATCTTTCATCTTGACAAACTTAGTGCAGTTGGCCATAAAATGATAAGATTTTGAATGGTTCTGTCTCATCTTATTTTCTAATCAGGTGCATAAATCCCAAGTACACTGTGCAGATGCTGTTGCTAAAATTGATTAGAACTAAGGACAACATAAAAAATAGATAATCTCTTTTAACATCACGTACTAGCTCCATTTGGACATCTTCACAGGAGAGACAGAGGAGACAGGATGTTTTATGAGAATCACCTTCCACAGTTTCCTGCAACAGCTTAGAAGGAAAGGTATTTAGAGAGGCTGATGGAAAATAATGCATCAGAACGGCTGTACCCAGACTAATCAGCTGTGGCTGGTAAATAAGACTGTATTAGCATATGCATATAAATATCATTGCAGTTATGGGAGCTACTTACTGCTTAATAAGCATCAACAGTGGACCCAATCCAACTCTCCTGGAAGTCACTTAGTCAGTGAAGTCATGGCATAGATTGCATAGCACATAACAAATCTGCAGTGTGTCTAAATTGAAGCTTTCAGCTGCTTTTGAATTACTGGAATGGATAATTGAATGTAGCTAGGTAAACTTTTGTGATGTTTATACAACTGTAATTGCGATAATGATTCTTTGGACAACATTTGAGAAATTGCTTGTGGCACCAAAAGCATGAAGTAGAGTTACTGGAGCTCTTGCATGAGGGAGTTCTGCTTGTTCTTTGTGAAGCAGGCACCACTGCTTGTGTCTAAATTGCCCTCTGCAGTGTACTTCCTCATCCTGCTTCCCTAATAGTCTGTACCAATGGTTGTACTGGGTGGAAAGTGGTTCCCTCCCTTCCAATCTATGCGTTCGGGTTGTTTGTCAGGGGGAGCAGCAAGTTCTTGTCCTGACATGGTTCAAGTTGTGTACTTAATCCAAGAATTATAAAATGCTCCTAAGTCTTTGGTTATGACAGTGAGATGCTACAGGAATCTTTTCTGTTGCTTTATCGTAAGAGAGGGACAAAAGGGAATATAAATATATGTAAACAATTACTACTAGTAGCATTACATTAACTAACATAATGCATTTACTATTCACCAAGGTACACTTCATCTTTTTATTAATTCAGTTATTATTATGGCTGCACCTAAAGATTTTCCACCACAATTTGGCCACCAAATTATTTGATTTGTTGACATGGCCCTCCAGGCTCCCTCTTTACTTGCTAGCAAGAGCTATTTTATGCTATTTGTGACCCTAGAAAGTGCTGGGGCATGTTCTTTGGTTCCAGAGTACTCATCCCTAAGGACTGGTCACGTTGCTCTCAGGGAGTGAAGGTGTTGGGTTATGTTCAGCAGTCACTGGATCCTTGGGGACGTATAAACTCTTACAGACTATCAAAAAGAACAGCACCTCTGGCAGGGCTACTCATGCCCAGGATTTAGTCATGGGTTACTGTGATGCATATCATTAAAGCCAAGCAGAAGCGTGAAGCTGCATGAGCTGAGGGATTTTGTCATTGTGCAGGAAATGGTGCCATTGCCCCTGTGCTAATATTGGTGGTTGGATTAGCATAAATGTTTCAGAAATCTGCAAAAACTTTTCCTTGTTTTGTTTTTTTTTTTAAGGTAAAATGCAAAATAACTTGAATGATATATGTAGTTCACCAATCAAGAAATATTTCCTTTTTTTTATATTTTGCCTTAAAGGGATTTTCTACATATTTAGTTTTAAGCTAGTACTTCATGTTTAAGAATCTACAATTTATGACACAAAAAGCTTTTATATTTATAATGTGCCATAACTGGTAATGAGGGCTATACTTTTGCTTTACCAGGCTTTCACATTTGTTTAATTTAGAAGGTACTTTGCTATAAAAGGAAGTGCTCTCGCTGGATTTTAGCTGGTATAATTAACGCTATTTCACATCTATGCTCCAATATACACAAATTGATTGTGCTTACATGGTAAAATATGTCACATTCTTCTTTGATTTTCCGTCACTTCCTTTAGTCAGAAGAATGAAAAGATTACAAGGTAAGTAATTTTTACAGAAATATATTAGCAGGAGGCATACCAAAGGGGTGTGTTATCGTTAGAAGTGGGAGTTTGGTATTTCAGTTAGCTAATGAATAGCTACCTACCTCAGATGTAATGTGAGCTCAGTATGTCAGACTAAAAACCAGAGATAACATCCCTAGAGAAGTTACAAAATGAAGAATAATTGTGAAATCTCATTAAAAAACCTATATATTAGAAGTGACCATTTCAGTAGGAAATCCAGAAAATCTTTCAGTCTTTTGATTTTCATGTCACTTCTCAATTTTCCAGCAAATCTGCTAAAGAAATTATTCAAATAAATATTTTTAAATTAAGTTAAAGTTGAAATTTGGATGCTTTTCATCTAAATGTTAGAAACCAAAAAAGGGTGCAGTTTTCTATTCTCATGTTTGTTTTCATCCCTGCTTTTCCCCATTGTGTATTTTTCCTTCTCTGTTGCTAATGAGGAAGTTAAAGAAGGTAAGCAACTCTGAGGAAGGCAGGAGTGTGTTTATGTTCATGCCTGTTTGTGTAGAAAACACTCCTACCAATTTGCTGTTGTCAATGTTCACCATCTTCAGACTTTACTTTTCATATGGCATCCCCAAGACTCGAGTGGGTAGGAAGGGTGCCTAAGAAACTACTGATCATCAGCCATCCACAGCAGCTCTGGCTACATCATTTTGATCTTAGACTCTGCTGTCTCCTCGTAGGCTGACCTACAGGCTTTGTGGTGGAACAAATGGCTTTCCTTGGGTTATACTGTTTGATGGATGCTTTGCTGGTGATCTCAGAAGCAGTTTTGATAGTTTCTTAAGTGTGTTTGCTGCCATCTTTGTAGCCATAGACAGGTGAGGAAAGGCTGCTATTTCCTTCAGTTGTCTTTGACTAATTTTGGATGTTTCTTTTTTTTTCCTGTGTAATGTTCTCACCTGAGCCTGTGTCTACAGATCAACATAGTGTCTATTTGTGATCAACATAGCTCAGGATGCCCAACAGCTGATGCTCCACTCATCCTCTCAGTCTATTGCTTCACAGTCTGTAGGAGAAGTTTCTCTTAGCTTTTTCTCTTTTCTTTCCTCGCTGTTTACAATCTGCAGATCAGTCTCTTTCTGATGCTTTTTTTATTACTGAGGAACACTCATATGGTTTTCTACTTGAGCCCTCAAGCTTCCTGTACAATTCTGCCATTCAAAATACCTAACTCACACCTCATTTCAAGCACGATTTCCCACCATGTACCTTTTCATGATCAGAGGGGATTGCTTCAGTTCCATACCTTTGTCTTCAAGTTATAGGTTTGTATCAGGACAGAAGCAGGAATTGCATTCCCCTCTCCTTAAATACAGAGCTCTAAAATAATTTGCTAATGTGCTACCATTCTTTTGGATAGGCAGACAGAGAAGTTGCTTAACTGATGTGTAATAGGGTGGCATAATCATTACAATAATTGAAAGAGAAATTATTTACAATAATAAATGGGAATATAAGTAGGAGTAATGGGACTGTGAAATGATGGGTAAGAAACTTGGCTGAACACCAAGAAGTGATACATCTTAGTGAAATAACCTAGTTATTGAGATGGCAGTAGCCCCATCAGCTTGGCTCATTTAAAGCTACACTGGACAGAGCAGCAACGAATGTCTGTCCATAAGGGAGAAATCCTGGGATTTCTCCATTTCAAGGCTGTGTGCCTCTGAGGAAAGATGCCACAGAAGCTTTTCCAAACTCTGTGTGCTCACATTGAATTGTTAGAAGCATTTCATGTGTGCTATCAATAACAGGTTGCAAAATCAGGTATTCAAATAAAATTGCTTTATTTTATTTTAGACCTTCTTAACCATGGAAGCAATGTAAAAATGTGCTACGTGACTGAGAGCATTGCCCCATTCCAAGAGGCACTTTACAGTAATTTATGACTTCTAAGCACAACAACCTGACAGATAGCTATCCATTCTTAGCCATAAATCAGAAGGGAGTATTTTAGAATATCAGTGTATAGAGAGATTTGAAATAATATTCTAATCTAGTGTAATATCCCAGAATTGAAATAATTGGAGATACATGAGGCAAGGGATTGTCTTTGCACCTCTTGTAGTTCTTTCACAGCTTCTCCATATCGAGCAACCACACTTGCATGTAACTAATGTCAGACCACATTATAAATTATATTCAGCAAAGCCGGAGGGAAACTGGAAAGCCCTAGATGTGCAGAGCTAATCTCCTAGCTGAGACTACCCAATTTAAGTGAAATCTTTATTTGAGGCAGACATATAACCTTTAATGGAGTCACTGCCTTTCTTATTCACATTTCATTGACAGATTTCTCCAGCTTTGACGTCATTTCAGGTGCTAGCTCCAGAGCATACTGGACTAAAATTGGGACATTAGGATATCAAAATTAGAATATCATGCCCGCCAAGCCTCTGTGGACACCGTGGGCCTGAAGTCATTATCTGTGCCATTAGGATGTTAACAGACAAACCTGGCATGTGATCTAAAATTATTAAGCAACTTTTGGATCAAATGTGCCAGATGCAAACTTTAAAAACTTTCTGTTATATTAAATGGCTGGGGTAAATAGATCCATGAATGACAGGGCCATGAATGACAGGGAAGCCAACTGAAGAAAGTTCTGTATTGTGCAGTCTATCAGGCACAAAGATACCACCTTTGGCTCAGGAAGCAGTAAGTAAGGAAATTATTGCCAGATAATATAGGAGGACAGCTGGACAGTACAAGAGGAGGTCCATCTTTAGTTTTGCATTCTTTTGCTGCCACTTGCCACTTGCCATTTCGGGACTTCTTCTATCTGAGACAGTGTGGCCATCTTTATGGGATTTGGGCTGTGATTATGGCAGTGAACTCCACGAAGAGATGCAGCTGTGCATAAAGCAGCTCTGGAAACAGAAGAATGCAAGAGCATCTTTGGGCTGAGAGGCTTTGCACTAGGTGTTACTAAACTGCTGGGAAGGCCCAGGCTGTCCCTGAGTGCTGGCTCTCTGGTGTGGAACTGGGCTGTCACTGGCATGGTGTCACCTGCTGTGGTGTAGACACCCTCTCATAGTCATTAGTGATGGTTCTTTCTGAAGAACATTGTGGAATTTGACCTTCGTCTTGTAAATATTATTCAGACTCAAAACCATTGCTGCTTCAAGAGGAATCTATTTCTAGTCCTTTCATTAAAAACAGTATAAACAGCTAGAAGGAAACCATGTATGTTATTGAAGCACTACATTAATCACTATAAGCAAACTAGTACAATGCTCTTTTGATATTCTAATTTAAAAGCAAATGCATGCTACATCCAGAAACTAAAAACTGCAGTAATTGAGCCAAATTATTTCAAAGTAGAATACTCACCATCCATCAAATGTGATAATGTGTGGATCAGTGAAAGAGTAGCAGTTCCCTGTTGGGAGGTCTCGAACTGTGACCTAGTTAAAATGAAATGTGTAATGAATACAGTCTACACAGCAGTTTTTCTTCATTACTGTTCCTCGCAAAACATTAGGGGCAGGATTCATGTGTCAAGTACAAACTAAAATCTGACTTCTAAAACATGATTGTGAGGGGTTACAAAATAGGCTTCTCCTTCAAACAATGGAGTTTAATAACATGCAATAAGAAAGTTCAAAGCTCTCCTATTCCACCTGATGTAATGCACTGTCTTTCTTTATCTGGTAAAAAAGTGAAGCTTTTTTATTAAAGTTTTTTGCTAAAAAGTAGTTCGTTGATTGAAATTATCAAGAGAATTGAGTGCTCATTAAATTGTGCTAATTTTAATGCCTGAGGTACATTATAAGGTATGCTGTAATTAAGTAGCTTTAGTATATTTTAGTAATAGTCACTGCCTGTCCCTTAACTTGACTTCGGATTTCCTGATACAACATCTGAATGGCTGATTTATATATTTTATGTGCAGGTTATTGGTCAGATACTGGTGACGAGGCCCCAGACCAGGCTGCTGGAGCTGCCTTCTTTCAGCACGTGAATAAAAGAGCAGAGGACTTATTATAGGGACAGTACCAGCTTTCAGTAACTTGGGCAAAAGCTGGGTCACAAATGAGGTCTGAGAGTCCTGGCACCCTGCAAGGAGCAGGTATGCCTGCGAAAGCCAGAGGTAGGGCAATTCCCTTCGAAGTTGCAATACCTGAATGTCAGGCAGTGCTGGGCCTGCAATGCCAGCCTGCTCAAGATGGTGTTTTTTTCATGGCTGAATGCTCTGCTCTCCAGTTCTCAGAAATGCAGGACTAGGTTGTGTGGTGATCTGCAATATGAAGAGCTCTCAGTCATGCTGGTGGGAGTGATGAAGCATTATGGTTTTCCCACATCCAGCCTGCCAGGCTGATTTCTTGGTCAGGGCTGTTAATTCTTTGTTTTTGCTCTTTGCCCATGAGAAGTTCAGAGCTGCAACTCAGTTCTACCACAATCCACAGAGCAGGGAACAAGAATAGCCACTATATCCTTGTGCAGTCTTTCAGTGACAATCAGAACTTAGCTTTTAGGAAAAGTGGTGAAATTAAATGAATGAATAAGAGGGTGAAGATAGACCCACACTTCCTGACAAAATTCCTCACCTGTGGCAATACATCATCTGTATTTCAAAATGCCCCCCAGCCATTGCACAGAGACACTGCTTAGACACCCACCACTATCTGGTGTATCAAACATAGAGTGATGGTCTTGAGGACTGAAATAACTGAACACATCTCTGAACAGCATCTTGATCTGAGGTCAATTGCATCATTTGTATCTAGAGCGTGACACACAGAAGTGTCTCAGAATTTTTCCGTTTTCTCCGCAGCCACAACCTTCCGAAGCGAAACCTTTGCACAAAAAAGTCCACGTGGCCTTTTCTTCTCTCCTCTTCTCTTGCATGATAACAGCAGAGAATGCAAGTCCTCATTGTAGGGAGTCTTAGTTTGCTGAAGAAATCCACTTTATCAGGTTCCTGAATGTGTCAGGACGTTCTGCCCACCATTTCCGTTCAATTTTCAGATAAATCAAAAATATTTGAACAAGTCTGAAGAACTAAAGATTATGTGGATCTTAATACATGGATTTTTCCTTGATGTGTTGCAGGAGCTGTGTTACATTAAGACCTCTAATTAACTGCAAAGCAGCAATGGGGAAATGGGGGGTGGGGGAAGGTAATGTCTATTATGTTTCCATAGATCAAGTTTTAACTGAGATAGATGGAATTTATTATTAAAATTGATTAATTCCATTTCACACTTGGTACATTTTCATATTTTAATGAAAGCATTTGTAACTTCAAGAAAAAATATGGGTATGTGAGTGCACTACATGGAATTAGCTGCAATTTCTGATTTAAGAATCTTAAAAAGTTCAAAAGAAGCCAGTGTTGGAGAGGAAAGGATATAGTCCCATGTTAGGCATTTTACCTTTGAAGACAAAAATTCAGTTTAATCTCGTTCTCTCAGGAGCAAATCCACAAATTTAGGGCAGTGAAATTATAGATTAGATAGATTGTTAGGGGTTTTTTTTTAGTTACTTAAAATATACCAGCTTGGATGTGCCACTGCTGAGTCAAATCTGTGCTCTGGTTTATTCACTCAGGCAGTGGGATTACAGCTCTCAAACCTCCCAGCCAAGACCCTAAAACAGCTTCACAAACAACAAGCCAGTCCCTGCTTGCCATGCTCCTTTGGCCAGGCTTTCTGCAGGGAAAGCATGGCTTGCCTCTCTGATTGCTTCTGATTATTTTAATTTTGGACATTTTGTACAGGGATAAATGAAGAGACGGAGCAGCCGCGTCTGTTGTCGGAGGTGTCCCGGTGATTCCTGGCACAGCTGCAAATTGAACATGGCACTGCTGAGTCCTGGTCCTCCTTTCTCATCACCAAGGCACTGCCTTTCCTCTGCTTTTTCAGAAGCTGTTCTCCAAACCCTCGGTTTTCCCTCCTGCTCAAAACTGTGCTAATTCCCTAACCCAGCTTCTCCCTCTCTCCTCTCCAGCATACACAAACATGCCTGGTTACATCTGTAATCCAGCTGTTGGCCTTACTGATGTGCTGACTAGTATTGAAACCTAGATCTGTAAAAACACAAGGCTTTCTGCGTTAATTTTATTGGTGTATAAAGGGGGTGTTTTGGTTTACTCTGCTCACAGCGGTCCCCAAATGTTTATGTGGTTAATGTTTACCAATGTCTTTGATGCTAAACCTCCCATTTAACCTCCGATTTATATTAGACACAGCTTCCAAATTATTTGAGGACCCGACCTTCACATCCTTGGGTGTGTAAGCCCTCCAAAGCGGATCCCTCCATCTGACTGGCTCAGCTCTGATGCGGCTGACGCGGTTCCCGTCCTGAGCAAAGTCTGTCACGGCTGTCACTGTCAGCGTGGCCGCTGCACAGCTGCTTCCCGAGCAAGGTGCCCTCAGCAGATCCACCTGGCACGCCGAAAGGGCGACGTTTGGGGGCCCCAGTAATTGGCTATCTAAAATGAACACGAACACCGAGTCTGACAAGAGTTCTCCAAACGGTTGCCCATACCCTGTTTACCATCCAACACAAATGTTTTTCACATTCCAAGACACACATGCCTTGAAACCAGATGGGGTTTGCATGAAGACAGTTGTGACTGACTCAATCTGGCATCCCTCTACACATTTTACTGTGCTTTTATTTTTTTTTATCTCCTGCAGTAGACGGTTTACTAAAACCCAGTGGTGCTTTTCTTTCCACAGGTGCTAATATTTCTGGAATGACAGTCTTATCTTTATGGGTCCATGCCCAGGGAATGAAGATGAGTAGTTCTTGTGACAAAGAAAAAGATGATTCTGTGTTTCTGGAAAAAAATTGATCTTTCACTAACTTTATTATAAGGAGGTATCTTCTGGGAGTTATTTAATGTAAAATAAACAATTTTTATTGATCTGGAAAAGGAGGATTCTCAAGTCAGTTTTTAGTGAACCTTTTGGATCCATGACAGGAAGGCAAATGCAGCAGATTTCTATTTGTATTTTTGGCTTAGGTAAGTTACGGTGCTTTACTTTCCAATCTGTAAAATGATGGTAGTTTTGTTTCTGTTTTTCACAGGGCATTGTGAGGATAAATTCACTAAAAGAATGTGGAAAAATAATAAGCTATGGTGGTACTGACTCTCTAAGTATCAGTGATGAGTAGGGAAGTGATAGGTGGTGACAAAAATCAGTATGGCAATGGCAAACTGAGTCATTTGTGCAGCTCTGCCTCTGCACATCATGTTTTTCCTAAAGAGACTTCTAGCAGCAGGAGTGGTAGCATCCACTTCTCTTGGGTGCTGACCCTTCATGCCACAGTCTCAGGTAAAATACAAATCTGGCTTTTTAATTCCATAGATGTGTTTTTTATCCGCAAACACTGAATCATGACAGCATTTGGTTCCAAGCCATCGAGTCTGCATTTTACATAGTGTGTATCTACTCCTCAATAAGTCACTCAACCCTTCATGAATATTTTGGTGGGTAAAAATGGAAATCGTGGCCCTCCTGAAGCCAGTCAGAATCTCACTGCTGGTTTCAGAATGGTCAGCGTTTGTGCCATCCCAGACCGTTAATTATCATCTGATAAGAAGAAAATTCTAGAAGTGGTGGTAATGTAATTATATGTGATTTTTATATATTTTTTCCTATTTGTGGAATTGCTTAATAATTTATAGGAGATGGCATTCAGGTATTTTAAGGTGGTATTTCTAACACAATCAAATAATCAATGTTTTATTCCTTATGGAAAAGGCTCATAAAATATCATCTAAATTAACCCTGTAGAGTTCTATAGGAACTGAACTAAAAACCTACAAATGTTAATAGCATATTATATCTCATAGAAAATCCTTAAAGGCTGCCTCAACTCTTACAGAAAAGTCCTGTCTCATTTTCAAGGTTCTTGATTCAATTAAATTACAGGTTTCCACGAGGAATAGTTGTTGCCATTACAGCCCCATGAGCTGTGCTCACAACCCAGAACAAAAGTTTAAAATCAAAGAAAATCATCTTGTCAAAATAGTAATGATAAACTTAACAGAAGCCAAACTCCAGTGGCTCTGCTGTGCCTTGCCATTCATTATGATATTATCTGAACTTAGAGAGATATTTCTGTGCTTGTAATTAGCTTTCTTATCACTTATTCCCTACATAATTAGCACAACAGTGTTGTTATATGGGTTCAGTCAGACAAGGAGCTTGTCAGTTAATTTATTTGGTATAAAGGAATCTCAGCCAAAATTGGTCTTATTTTCAATATATAGCACTGTGGCCGACATTATGTTTTTCAGAAGCCCACAGTGTTCCTTCAGATAAACTAATGGACCTTAAAGACAATAAAGGCACAAGACAAACATTCAGTTATGCAAACACACAGCAGCAGATACTCAACCTAAAGTACATATAAATATCTCATTTGATCATAAACATCCCAAGTGTCATCCAAGGGAATAGCCTGGGGATGGAGCAAACAAGGGCTAGAGCTGGGTATTAGTTTAAGATGCAGAAATGAGTTGATTAACAGAAATTTTCCACTTCAGTGACAACTTCCTTCAAAGATTAGTTAACTGGTTGAGTTGTGCCTCCATCCTGGCACCTCTTGGCACCAAGACATTAAGCCCATTGACAGTTTGAAAATAGAGATGCTTCTGCAAGTATTGCCTCCTCTTTTTTTTTTTTCCAGTCAAATGCATATTGTGGGATGGGACTGGACAAGACACTGGCAAGGGTTCAGCCTCAGTCTCAGTCCGATCTATCAAACTCAGCCTCCCCCACTTGAGAGCTCCTCAACTATTCGTTCATTGTCAGTGAGACTTTTGAAAAGTTTTAGTGATGTTCAAGAATATATGAGTTAAAAAAAAAGACCTTGACAGTTCATGTAACTAATCCTCTTTGGATCCTCATGAACGGTAGGTGTCCAAGTTGCTTAGAGTCTGTGAGGACATCCCACCAGCCTGTGCTCTTAGCTACCTCAATATCTAAGAAAATCTGTTCCCATGAGCTCAGCGGATGTTTGTCTGATGGACCAGCAGAGACTGCAAGCCAAGAGCAATATGTAGAACAGAGCAGCACTGAGCCATGGAGAAATGCAAAGTAGTCCATGTATGAGAGCCAACACAGCTGCTGGAACCATAAGGTGCTGTTCAGTTTAAGAACATTGTGTTATGATATCATTTGAATTATTTTTTTCTTCTGTCTAAGCACTTGGCTGATGATGGGAAGAGAAAGGAGAGGGATTTAGAAAGGGAAAAATATCAGAAACCATCTGGGTTTTGCCAAATTTTTTTGAGCTGGCTTTTTCTGGTCAGAGAAACTGTGGCTGTAATCCTGTTTCTAAACATTTTTCTCATTGAGTCAGCTATGGAAGAGAAATAAACGCCTTGTTAGAAAGAGAGTTGGGTGATTTATTTAGTGCAAATGGAAAGTAAATATATGTATACATCTATATCCCCCCTTGATTAGGCAGGATATTCTACCAGATTAATCTGAGGAAAGCACTTACTGTTTGAAAGGGCAAGAATTTTCTAAGTGACATTGTCAATGTTTTCAAGCAAAAAAAGCATATTTAGAGGGAGAATAATCTATAAGCGTAAGGATGATTTTTGTCTTCTGTACCTATACAGACAAAAACTGTAAGCCACCAAAAGAAAGAAAAAAGGCTTCAGTACATATTTACTGAATAATAAATCTGCAGGTGAGCTTCTTATTGATAATTAATGAAATTATTCTACTTAAGACCATTGCTGCTACAAAAAAATTAAAGTGGAATTTTATACTCCTGAAATTTAAAATAAGTTGTTCTACTCATACTTATTTCTTCCATAAATCTCAACAGACCACCATTCAGGTTATTCCTACTCAGATTTAATTTTTTTTCTCAAAAACCTGCATGATGTTATCTCCTGTTTTATTTTGCAAACTAATACATGGCTTAGTTTGTTGATTTGATGGCTTGGGCACTTTGTTGTTATTTATGTCTTATAATTTCTGTTTGAATTTATTGTAACATAAATAGAGGAAAAAGTAATCACAATTATTTGATACTAATATATTAAACTCTTACCCAAATCCTCGGTACTTAGCTGCAAAGTAATTTTACAGGAATCATCGTGCCCGGGACAGGCAATGGGTACAGTGCTCAGAATGGTCAAAACGTGCTCTTTGCCATCCTCTGCAATTTGTAGTGATTCTGGTAAAAACTGGGAATAAGAAAATAATTTTTTAGATAATTTTGACAGATTAATTAGGCAATACTGATGTTTATGAAATTTGGAGTGCTTTAATCAATTATGAAGAATATAATTGTCTGTAAAATAACAATAATTGCTGTAATCCTCTTCATGATAATAATAATAATAATCTTCATAACAATGATCTTTAACTTTAAAAGGTGAAACTATTAAAAGGCTTTAATATTCCTGGCAGTAAGAAAATGTTTGCAGTTGTCATATATAGTGTCTAATTGCTTCTTATCTCCTAATCGTGAATGAGGCTTTTATTAAGCCTAAAAATAGCATGGTACTATAGAAATTATTAGATTTTAATATTCCTGGTTAAAAGGAGCTCTTATTCCAATGCACTAGGAGAAATACCATGGCCTAAAGGATGGCTTTACCTCATGTTCATGGGCTCTATGTTTGTACTCTGCCTCAGGTGCAAAGTGAGCACAATTTTTGCCTGATTCCTCCTCCTGCTAGGGCAGGGAGAAGGGTTTCTCCATACATCATATCTTACAGCTTCAGCAGCTTGTGTGCCAGGGAGGGAACTCAGGTTGTGCCATTTCTGTCTGCCTGTTCTGGGGCAAGAGCAGAAACAGCACTTGGAGCTAGTCAGAAAGGGGAATTTCCATTCCCTGGGAAATGCTGACATTTCCAAAAAACCCCAAACTGTTCTTCAAATGTCACACAGAACAGGCTGCCAGATTTTTTGAACACCATTTGTGGAGGCATGAAGCTTAGTTAGAAGATCTCAAAATCTCCTGGACTGCCAGACTGACAGTCTCATCCTTGAGTGGGATTAGTCCTGGTTTTTGCACTCAGTGTGAATTTATCCTCAGCAATTTGGTTTTTGTAGTGCTTGATCATAAGAAGATGATGGATAAAATTAATTTTTTTTCTTCTTTGTTCTGGTTTGGTTACACTGAAATTCTACATCCTTGTTGTTGTGTCTTCCCATTACGTGCAACCACCAGAGCACTTTGGGGTGCATTTACTAGAAGATGTAGCTTTGCACATCCCTTAATGCATTAGTATCAACACCTCACATGGGACTGATGGATGCTGTAGGGTGTTTTACAAACAGACTGAAAGCCATAGAATTTTTTCTCAAAGTGAACATAAAAGCAGCACTGGTTATGATGATTAGGGCTTGTGTTTCTGTGTCGTGTTTTTCAGAGCATGTCAGATAATGTATAAATATTCCCTAGGGAGATGCCAAGTCAGTAAATTGGGGCTGTTGGCGTTACCTTTATCCCAGCATAGAAACCTTTGCTCTCTTCAGGCAATGACTGCTGCTCAGGACTGTCCTTCGTAAAAGCCACGACAGTGCAAAAGACCTGTAATAAATAAACAGCATATAGTATAGCTTTTCCTGAAGAAAATTCATATAATTATGCATCTTCTTGTTGATCAGCCTTGTTGTTGTTTCTTTTTTCTCTACGGTTGAAACATATTTTGGGGGTTTAGGCTTTAAAAATGTTTATTATGCGTAAATCTTGAGATTTGGAAGAATTTTTGATGCATTTGCTAAGCAAAGAAAAAGGGCTTCTGTCTCAACAGTTAATGACACTGAATGCTTACAACGTGTTTGCTTCTGCAGTTTTTCAAGAACCTTTGTTAGTGATATTAACTCAATTAGGGAGAATTACACTGTTCGTAGACGTTATTGTCAGGATTAGGACATTAGCCCTTGGGATCCCAGACTTCAATCTCTCCACTGGATCAAATATCCTCTCACTGTACCACATTTATAATCAGTTTGTTGTATTTAAATTAGTCTCACAGTCATCCGGTCTCAGAAACTGTGTCAGCAATATTAAGAAGCTCCATTTTTATTTTTTTTTTCCTTACTGCATTATAAAAGATGATGCAGATATGCCTATGGGGTTTATATTGTAAGAAAAAAAAAAAAAAATCATGAAAATTCCCCCAAAACAGAAAACTTCACCACACACAAGGTACCAGGCCATTTATGCTTTATTCCTAGCGCAGTCACGCAACCTTTATCCCTGCTGAGCCTGCACACCATCTGCCATCTTAATGTTTCATTGGTTTCAGAAAACCCAAACTACTAACATCATTTCTAGGATCATAAGATTAAGCTACAGAAATTTGCCTTAAAGCAAACGACAATAGGCTCTAAAACCATAGTTCTGAATTATTTATTTATTTTCCTCGCTCCTTCTCGGAAATGGAGGAACAGATTGTGACATACTAAATCAATTCCAAACAGTCAGCTGGCATATTTACAGCTACTGCCTTTTTTAAGCCTCGAGTAACCCATGAGGAGGAATGAGACCAATCTAATTTATTTTCCATTGTGATAAACTCCTTTGGATGGATTCTCCAGTGCCTGCCCTGCTCTCAGTTGCTCTCACCTGCTGACTCAGACACGATCCTCGTAACCAGTTGGAGCAAAACAGGCTCAGAACTGGGATATTCCCATATTCACATGGTCAGATGGGCATCAGTTGCATATGACTCTGAAATATTTCTTTAACTACCCTAAAACTCCCTCTTCATTACCATCGAGTCACGATTTTCCTTCAAATTCTTTCCTAACTCATTTGCATGCAGCAAAAATGCCCCACTGGTTTTACATTTGTATGGCTATGGGAAAAATCCAGTGTTTCCTGTGCTCTTCAGGTAGGTAATTTCTAGTCCGTCTCAGTCCTGGGTTTATGTGCCTTTTAGGATGCTTCTACCATTCATAAAGTTTCTCACTCTTGCTGACAGTTCCAGACAGTTTAGCCCAGTGAAATGGTGTTATTTGTTCTGTTAATGAGGTGGAAGCCTTGAGGTCATACTGGGTGTACTGGGGGAAAAAAGACACAGGCCTCATGTGTTACAGCTAAAATTCCTCAGATACTTCGTGGTTAGCTGGATTGCCTCTAAACGAGAGCAAGGCATCTCCTCAAGGTAATAAGCCCCTGTTTTCATTATGTATTTATCTCCAAGCATTCCCTAAAGGTTCATGTTCAGTTTACAGAGTTTTTAAAACAGTTCTTCTGCTGGGAAGGCAGAAGATGAGGATTGATGTTCCTCCTGCTGCTTCTCCTACAGCTGCCACGGGGAGAGTCTGCAAAATCAGGATCTGACAAGGCTGTGACAGCAGAAAAAGGCTTCAGATAATTTATATTCCCCCTATTAAAAAAAAATAAATAATACTGATCCCCTTGCAGAGCTCATTGGATGCACCTGCATTGCAGATACCATATTCACACTTGCTGGGCAGGTTGTACTTTTGGCTTCAATGCTTTTTACCAAAAACGCTCTCACAGATTCTTCCCTCTGATCACATCATGTGGAGCATTCCTGCCAAGGAAGCAGCGTGATGAGAGGCAGCAGGGTCACACATGAGGCTGCCAGCACTAACGGAGGCATCTCCTGGTTGATCCTCCCCAAAGCGACATCCCAGGAAATGTCAGCACCCAGTCTCGTTCCTTGTGAGTGTTGCATTTTTCTCACATATATATTTTAGAGGTATATTTTATTGATAAAGCACTGAACACTAAAATCAAAAATTCCTCCCTAACGATACACTGAGATATTCTTAGACCATCCGTCCATTCCAGTTCTATCTTCAGTACTTCTGGAGATTAGCACAAACTTTGCAAATTTGAAATGTATGGGCAGCCGTCAGGAGTTACATTTTATTTCTGTCTTTTATATCATTATTCTCCTTGTAGTATCTTTACCTTGTTAGGTGCACACTTCACAACCAGCCGATATGTTCATTGGCTACTGAGCTACGGGTTGACAGTTTGTCACATAATTATTATGATAGTGACTCTAAGGGGTTTTTTTTTTTTGCCTTCAGCTAAATACTAGCTCTTTTTCTCCAGTTCAGTAATCAACTTTTTCTTTCTTTCCCCCCCCTCCCCATCTCAGGATGCAGCCTTTTTAAAGCAAAGAGATAAAAGCATCACTGACAGCAGTATGGTGATGGCCAAGACAGGCTAGGCAGTATTTTTGCACAATCTCGTTGGATCAGTTTAGTAAATCAATTTCTATTTTTTCATCGTCCCTTTTAAAGGAACAGAAAGGTAAAGGTGCCCTCAGACAAGATGACCAGATTGCTTCTGTCCATGGGCTTCTTCCTTTCCCCTGTGTACTGGCAGATCTTCCCATAGGGTGGAAAAAATACTTTTGGGCACAAAATCCTTGTTGAAAAAGGTGCTGAGAGCTAAGAAGTTTCTCCTCTCCCATGTGTTGGAGTAGATTTCCACCCTTACATCAGATTCCTTCCCACTTTGCCATGTGCCCCACAAGCAGCTAAAAGCAGGATTCAGTCATTAATTTAATGGTGGTCAGGTAGCTCTGGAAAACCATTTGGGAGAGTATTTTAATCCAAGGACCTTTCATCATCTCCAGCAACTTTCCCTCTAACAACTTGCACATCAAAATGCATTTTTTTTTAGAGTTCTCAGAATCCAAAGCTCCCTCAAATCAGTTGTTTATACTCATTTTGAACAGAAAAATGTCTCCAGTTTCACCCTTTTCTGTGCCCCTAATTACTTCTGAATGTAGCGTGGGGATCATCTGTGGCAGCTTGAGCATGTGGTGAGAGACATGGGGCTGAGACAGAAAAGCTCAAAGAAAGTCACATTCACATTTGTTGCCATCTTCAAAGGCAGCACGTGCAGAGGCAGGGGCACAGCAGGGGATGCTTGCTGGCACTTCCAGCTTGGACATGCCTCCAGTTTCATCAGCTGTGCTCAGATTAGGGGTTGGGCTCCTGAAGGCAAAACTGGAGATGCTTGTTTTGTGACCAAATCCTACCCCTGCTTATCAGTCAGGTACCTGTGATGGCTCCTAGGTTTGCCATGCAATTTTGGGAGCTCTCGGAAAGGCCAGCCTCAGCTGGATGCTTCTAGAAGCACTGGCAGAAATGGTGTCATCACCCTTATCAACAGCATCCCAGGATCAACAGCACTTGTCCTCAAAAGAGGGAGAGATGGCAGATGGGAGTAATGGGTTTGGGTCTACCCATCAGGGCTCCTTGCATATTTTACCTAAATAATCACCAGGGAATAATAAGCAATAAGCAGATGCCCATACTGGTTCCTGCTTCCTCTCCTAGTGCAGCCTGGGGATGGGATGCTCCCTTTGGAAGAGCAGGACATGCATCTCACACACATGTGGGAGGACCAGCTACCTGTTTCCCATCTCTCTGGCAAGAACTTGAGCTGTATTGTAGTACCAGAGGCCCCACAGTGACAACAGTGATGGTTTAAAGTTGAAATATTTAGTTTTACTGGTAGTGATCTTTCAAAGACTACATACAGCCATCTACATCTGAGGAGGGGTTGATGGTCTAGATTTAAAAGTAAGTGTAGGCACTTTCCTGACCTGGACATCCAATCTCCTGAAAGGTGTGGGAATTCAGGAATGATGTTTTGGTCAGGAATTTATGTTGACCACCTGTGGGAAGCTCCCTTCTCAACATAAGGTATCATTTAGGGATACCTACTTCTTCCCATTCATTGAGCAGGGAAGTCTGCATAGAATTGTCTAAGATGTGGGTGATTAACTCCATTAACTCCAGGATTGGATCTACCCTCCTAGTCACATCACCCAGACCAAAAGGCAGGCTCAGGCTGCAATGCTAAGAGTCACTCAGCCACACTCATGGATTGCAGGTGAAGGGTTGGGCAGGGAATCGATCAGGCCAGGTGAAAGGGTGTCTCACAATGGCTATCGAGGCCTCTGAGCTGCCATTGTCTGCTCTATTAAACACTAATGGGCTGGGGTTAGAATAGCCTTGAGGAGATGCTCTGCTGGGAGCTGGGGAGTGCAAGCTGTGGTTTACAGTCCTGATGAAAAGAGCAAAGGATGAGAAGAGCTGAAGGATGGCATTTCTAGGGAAACTGGAGGTAAAATAAAAGAAGTAGTTCTCATTAGCTCGAAGAAATGATCTGGCTGTAGGTATTTGAGGAAAGAGATGAGAACAAAGTCTCTGGAAAGGCTTTCCAAAAGTGTTAGCAGGAAGGGGAAAGCAGGGAGAAACTGACTTTGAGTTATTTAATAAACTAGACCTTAAAGCTTTTGAACACAAATCACTCCTTGTGATGGGCTGTTGGCTGCAGAAGGGATGGAGCTGGTGCAGCAGCGTGACCCGACACTGTGGGAAGTCCAGCTCTAGTCACTTTACTACTCGTTATAGATATTTCCAGTTGCCAAATGGCCAAAGAGTATGTGGAGGCTGGTTGTAGGTCATTTATCAACTAAAGAAAGAAATTTTCCCAGGGCAAGTAGTAAGGAGTCTGATCAGCTACAGAGTTTTGCTCATCATCTCTCTGATCCTTTCTGCTTTAAAATCTCTGCTCAAGAGCTCTGCTTCTGTGGGCATGGTCCTTATTTTCTACCTGAAGATTGAGAAAGAAATTGTAAACTCTGTTGTTGACCTACAAATAGGCAGGTCTTTCTATTTCTGTTGTTGATTTTTGCCAAGTCCAGCGCTTGGGATGAGATTAATATTTAACCAGGGGGAAACTATACTCCTCTTCCCTTGGAAGTGAAAATTAGGTATTTTATATATTGAGACACTAATTTACAGTCTTTCTGGATGGCACATTCTTCTGCTGTGCCATGCAAAGCAGCCTCTCCTGGCACACAGCTCAGAAAGGCCCCTTTACTTAAACGTCTTTAGTTTACAATGCACATCCTAGTTGATGCACGGTGACAATTGCTCCTCGCCATGTGAACTTTTAGACTGCTGTGCTGAGCAAAATCTGCATGGTTTTCTTCTAAACACCTTTCTTAGCATAACTCATTACTCACAGTGTACCACTATAATTTATAGATGGCTGTGCCTCGAGGAATGAAATGACCTCTGTCACTATTGCATAAATAAGGCTTCAGAATGCCAGGATTTTCATATCAGATGGAGTAGGCTTCTTTCAGTGCTTATATAGAAAAGCAGCATGTTATAGATTTATTTAAGGCTGCAATAGTTTTGTGAACGTTTTGCTGCCAACATTACTGTCTGAAATAACAAAATTGAAGCTCAAAGATGGGGGAGAAAAGCGCACATGATAGCTATTAAAAAATAACTGTCTGCTTAGTCAATACAAGTTCAGAAATGTTGGCCGGTAAATCTCAACCCTTCTCTAGGGTTTGACTGTGTATTAAAATATATCAATAGATATTCTATTATGCAACTAACCTATTACCTGGAGACTTTTTGATGGATGAAAAATAGTGTAGATATCAATCACCTAAACGGTGATTATAAAAAAAATCTTCTTGCTTGGCTGTAGTTTTTTGATTTTGTTTTTGTTTTTTTTTTAATCAACTAATGAACAGAAAAGAAGCTGATTTCTGGTTATAAAAGCATTAAGACCAAATTCAAGCTACGTGCAATTAGATGAATGTTGGTTAAGAAAAGCCGAGAAGTTTTAAAAATGGCGCAAATTCTGCATCCTGAGGGACAAATTCTGCTCTGAATGCCACCCATGCACCCTGGCAGTGTGCAGCCGTGGGGATGCTACTGCTGGGCTCTGCACAGAGGAGGGGAAAGGGAACTGGAAAGTTCCCCTAATCATTGTCTCCTCTCTAATATGGCTTTTATCAGCGGGGATCTGGTCTCCCTTTAGAGCTGCCTTTCATGGGCAGGTGGAAGTTACAAAAAGCCTTGTTGTGGTGGGGATTGGTCCCTGGGGTTTGACTGTCCCTTTAGTGGCATCACCTTTCCTTTGTGGTAGCCCTGCTTGCTTCAGATTTACACCACTGGAAGTGGAAGGAGAGTCTGCCCCTTTGTGACTCTTATTTGACACCCAGAGTGGGATAGCAAACATGGTGATATGCTTTTTTGCATCTTTATTATGTAAAACTGAATTCTCAGTTGCAGCTGAGGCTTCATTGCTTGGTTTTCACCAGTGATGATTTACAGATAATTATAATTAGTCAAATAGGCCATGAAGACCTTTAAAACAAACAAAAAAAATCTAGTAAGGAAGAGTACATTTTAGCCTCCCTAAACCCACTAAATTAAACATGTAATTTCAGCAGAGGAGGAAGAAGGGCTTACTGAAAACTTAATATAATAAAAATGGTCTTAGTAAGATTTGGTGATGCTACTAGTTAACAGAACTATATTTTTTTCTGACTCTCTTAGGATTGTTAAAACTAGATTTGAAGCGATTGCAAGTGAAATTATTTTGCTGAAAATATCTCTTTGTAACACAAACTTGTCTTGCTCTGACAGAATAGTCTGCCTCATATTATAATATAAGTGAGGACAGCATTAGTCAGACTCTGAACTCAGGAGGAAAAATTATGGGGAGAAATTAGAAAAAACTATCTAGATTGTGCTACTGTTATAAATGACTCATCCTTTCAAGAACTAGAAAAAGCTTATTCACATTTCTTAAATATCTCAAAGAAAAGCTGCAAAATGCCAAGACTATTTCCAACGTACTTTTAACACAAGGTCATTATCCCTGTTTATTCTTTCAGTTCATTGTAGCATCACTAATGGTTTTCTGCCTGTAAAAGTTATGAACCTAATTTAACTTTAAAAGTCTTGTTTCTGTACCATGAAAGGCCATGAATTCATACACAAGTCAATTTTTTTCACATCTTGTATTGGCTTCTGTTTCAGTGTTGTTGAAACTAGATCTGTGTTGCTATGTAAGCCATCAGATACACTTCTTACAGATTGTTTTGTAATGAACTCTATCTTTCAGTATGCTATTGAACCAAGAATTTGGAATCGGAGAGGCAGAACACCATGAAAAAGACTATAAAATAAGCCTCCCTCTGTTTTAAAATGTACCGTCCTTCTTTTCTGTAAAAAGATGTTATTGTCTCTGGTCGTGAGTATAAAAATTACGGAGTGCGTGTAGCTGAGCCTGCCTCTGCTGCAAATTTTCCTTGCTGCAAGATACAAAAAATACTAAGCAAAAATTGTCTCAGGCACATGTAGCTACTACTCATACCTACTACTCATACCTACTACATGGCATTCAAGACGAAATTAAGTACAAATATTCAAGCTGCCTTTAGAAAATAGTGAAATGGATAGCTTCCATGAACTCACTGCAATTCAAGGGAATGTTCCAGATCCTGTATCTGGTAAATCCTATTTAATAACCTTGTGAAACCGTTTCAGTATTCTTTTTTTTTTTTTTTTTTTACAGTAGCAGTAAGTATAACAAGTGAGGAGCAGCACTAATAGAAACACAGCAAAGATTTGCTCCCCCGGAGCGTTTGACATTTTTTTTTTCTTTCTTGAATCGTGGTGGCATTACCGTATCTCCCAGCCTGAGATTTATGCCGTTCATCTCTACGTAGGAAAATGACTGCAGCGTGGTGTCCCGTTGAATCTGCTCCTTCTTGCCAGGGGTGGACAGGCGGGACCAGACCACCACGTACTGCAGCGGCGGCTTTGAGGAAGGGCGGCTGTAGGTGCACTTCAGGTGGACTCGACCTTGCACAAGCTCGGGAGTTATCGCTGGTTGCAAAGCCAGGCTTGTGAGCTTCTCTGGAAGGAGGAAGCAAAAGGACGTAGCACAAAATGTTATTTTAATATCACAACTTTTCATTCAGCAAGAAGATTGCAACTAAACAAAACCCGCCTGGACGCGTTCCTACGTGACCTGCTCTAGGTGGTCCTGCAAGGGCGGGGGGGTTGGACTAGATGATCTTTCCAGGTCCCTTCCACCCCTTAACATTCTGTGATTCTGTGAAAAGTGACATTTCATATTTTTGTGATTTGATTATTAACTATGCGTGCAAGAAAATTTATTCACAAAAAGTGCAAAAAAAAAAAATGCTAATTGTATATTGATTGCCTATTGGTGTTATAATATTTGACCTGGTTTTTTTGTGTTCCTTTTATTTTGCGGTAAGAGAGATGCTATTGAAATGAAGCGCTCTGATAAATACAAATTAATTATTCTGGCAAAGGCCATCAGCTTTGCATTCCGCTGAAGCACAGCCTTTTGATCCAAGTTTTGCAGTAAGTTCAAAAGAGATAGGAGTGATCCTTATGTTGCAGAAGTAAACTGACTCTCAGAGAGCACCCAGCCCACATTGCCATGCTGTGAAGATCCTTTCCAGGCTGTTCTGGGATGTAGCCAGGCTGAGTCTCCCCAATAGAGTCTCCTGCCCAGAATAATGCCACTGCTCTTAAAAATACAGCCTGCTTTCTACAGATTTCAACAAATAATGAAGTTTGAATCCTTCTGTTAAGCTCACCTACAAAGTAGAAACAAAAAGACATTTAACACTGTAGAGTGATGTTTTTTTCATCTCCAGAGACTCACACTCGGATGGAATGTGAAGCTGGTTCAGATGCTTTGGAAGGATAAATGAAATAACTTTTTTTGGAGTGTAAAAAATACTGTGGAAACCCATGAGAATAAGGTGTGAGGAGGCTGTTATAACAGAATGAAGAACCAATATGTTAACATCTGTCCAGGGCAAATAGCAACAGGTAAGAAAAAGAAACAAGTTACTTAAAATATGAATAAGGTCCAGTTGTTTATATCCTTTTCCCTTTTGTTTCTAAGGGAAACTGCCTCAAACTGTGGCTCATGTAGTGACTTTCTGCAGGAAATTATTCCAGAAGGACAAAGTTAGGTGATCAGCTCATGGAAGAATGTGAGCAGAATTGCAAGCACATACGCTGCTTTTCCCAGCCGTGTCCTTTCTGCCAAGCTACGAAGCTTTAAATTCATTTTGTTTTGCAGCTGAGAAGTGCTGACCGGTGTCCTGTTCCCGAGTCCCCAGCGGATGGGGCTGGGGGACTGACCTCGGCAAGAAGCCTTGACAATGCCAGATGGACCTGGCTCTGCGGCTGCATAGAGGCTTCTGTGGTTCAATGATTCAGCTGAATTTAAGACGGTGAATTAACAACCCCCAGTAAAAAAACCTTCAGCTTTGTGTGGTTTTCATCCAATACATGACACAGCAAAACCATCCAAGACAAGAAGTTAGACTCGGGAGAGCTGGACCTCACTGAAATGCCTAGGAAAAAGGTAAAAGCTTCAACAGCAGTGGTAAGAAAAATGCAGGCAGGGGTTGGTTTGGGATAGATGGGAAGGGATAGACTTTCTTTTATGAAAAATGCAGGCAGATTTGCATTACTAAACAAGTATGGACCAACAGAAAGCGCAAGACTAACCACCCAAAAGGTATGGGTAAAAAAAGTTTTCAAAAAAGGGTAGTAAAAATCTTATAGTTAAAAAAAAATACAAACCTACCAAGCTTCAACTGGAAAATGACTATTCAGTTAAAAAGTAATTTCTGAGAAAGAATCATGGAAATGAAAGAGCAGCTTCATTCATTTTAATGGATATTTTTTATTTCAAATAGTGAATTAATCTCACTTTCTTTAGGCATTTTTTTCCTCGCTGTTAAAATATTGATAAAGATAAGAAAATATATATATATATCTCTTTAAAATTTATTTAAGCTTGAATTTTGCCTGATTGAAAGGTGACAACCCTAGTTTCTCTGTGTGTCATGTGTCTGTCCAAAATTGCTGAAAGGAATGTGTAAAGGTAATTTTTACCTTTTGAGAAAGAACTGTCTTTTCTGACTGAATCTATATGCACCTGAACATGATGCAAAGTTCAGAAGGTTTAACTGAGTTGAGCAATTGCTTTCTGCTATTCCTTTGTTTCCTAGCTACTGAAGGAAGGTTAGATCTCTTGTATTAGGCTGAAAATTATTTCTGACGAGAGTAATTATATAAATGTCATGAAAAAGATGTTATCGGCTTAGGATTTTTTTCCTTTCAGAGTTTTAGAATTATCTTTTTTTGGGGAGGATACAGGATTATTGAAGATAAGAACAGACCTTAGATACGGTATCCTGCATACAGTGCCTCAATAAAACCAAGATGCCTCTGCTCACTAGCTGTGCAACTCCAAGCAAAAGTGGAGCCAAAGACAGGAGGAAAGGTTACATGTGAACTGTAACCAAGCAAAGAACACTTCAGTAATACACACCAGATCACATTTTGCACTGGTAATAATAGCTATTCTTCAAGAACACCTTGGACTGCTGCTGATTTATTTTTTTTTTACACAGTCTGCATCTTACTGGGAGCAATGCTTGACTTGCAAGGTCACTGAGATGTGCATTGCAATACCAGGACCTTTCAACGCTCAGCCAGAGAGGCATGTGCAATCTTATTGATAACTCCTTTACTGATCCTCACCTTCTGCGCAGTAGCCCATGCATCCTTGAGTAGGCTGCAGGAGGTACACGAAGAATTCGCCACAGTTCTTGACGGCGATCGGTATCTGAAACAAGCAGCAGTCCTTGGTGCCTCCAAAGAAGACCTGCCAGGTAGCACAGGCTGTGAGCCACTTGGTCTCTCCAGGAACGGGCAGGGATTCAGACTTCAGCGACAGCCACACTGGAGCTTGTGTCCCGCATTTATTCATCTGAGGATGCACACAAAAGAAACCGTTTACAGCAAACGGGGTAAGACTCCATGGAGAATCACTAAAACCCAAGAATCTGAGGGCGGTGAACTTGGAAGGTCAGTGAATAAGTGGTGTAGGTGGGGATTGCTCAGGTTAAAGAGGGGATTTTAAACAGGTAAAATTCACAACAGAATAACTGGATTCCAAGGTGTTTTCCTCTATTTTTAGGTTGGTTTGTATGAAAAAAAGAGAAAGCACATAAACAGGCTAGGTCTCTTCTATGGGAAGCACACTTTGGGCCACATTGGCTGACCATTCCAGCCATGCTTCTTGTGTGGCATAAGAAAGCCAAGGCAGACAGAACATGAAGAGCAAGATGATGTGAGGACCATCCTGAAGCAGAACAACCACTATGCTCAGAGTATCAAACACCAGCACCTTCCTCCAAAACAGCTACATCTTGAGCTGTTATTATCTTGACAGCTTCTGCCCTACCCCTCCAGCACATATTTGGGTCCTGAGCCTCTCCCTCCTTCTTGAAGGGACAGACATATGCAGGATACATGAAACACATGCAGGATATATGTGATTTGATCTAACTTTCTCAGGCTTTTGACCTTCAGGCTTCTGTCTATTAATGCATTCCCTGAGTAGCCTCAACGTGGGAAATCCCAAAGCAGAAGGGATTTGTCCTAGATGGTTTAAAGGATGGCATTTTGAGTCACAGCTGGGAGCAGCTGTACCAGATTTACCTTTCCCAACTTACAAATAGATGTTCAGGCATCTCAGCTCTGAATTGCCTTCTATAGCTCTTGCCACTGACTAAAGGGACGTGATGATCCAAAGATGTCTCCAAGTACCTCAGTGAGGAGATTAGGTATAGTCGGAGCCTAATACAATATACATGGCCAATTACTATGGTGACTTATTAATCTGCACCCTTACCTGTCATTAGCCAATATGCAAAGTGTACACCTATTTGAGCTCAAGTTTAGTAAATTATTTGTCAGTATGTGGTGATAATTTTTCTTTGCTACCTGTCATATTCTGCAGAGCGTGACTGCTGCCGTTGCTTGGCATTTCTTCCACCGGTGTTAGTGAACTATCTCTAATAACCCAACACACTTCCTCCTGGTGAGAACATTTGGCTATATATCACATGGATTAAAAAAACCCAAACCAACACCATTTTTTTCCATTGGCCTGGATTTGCTGCTTTGCTTTTGAAGATCAAAAGTTGTTTGTGACAGCAGGGGAAATGGTGAAAGTCAAAGGATAAATTTAAGTCACACGCCAGTGCTTTCCTCTAGTTTGAATTTTACCTGGGAGCTCTACTAGTCAGAAAGCAGGGATGGGGTAGTGGGGACTGCACACCCAGGAAAGGAAAGGTATTTATAGACAATAAAGCACATGACATGACACAGTCTGATCTTCATTTCGAGCCAGTTATTGTCAGGCTTTTGAAAACAAGGATTCCAGAGAGACGCTATTAGAATTGTCTGAAGGTTTGGTTTTTTTTCCCCTGCAGCAGTGACTGAGCAGGGAGGATGACCTTGGCTTCCTGTTAGGGTGCCTGTGTCCCCAGTGTGCTTGTGGAAGGCACTGGAGTCCTCCTGGTTCAGCAGGTCCCTGGGGAGGAACGGTGTGCACCAGTGAAGGAAAAGAGGAGATCCGCATGGAAATGCTTTTATGTGGTATGTTAGATGAATCCTTTCCCTTCCTTTATTTAAAAGCCCTGTTACATGTAAATTATTTTAAGAGACTTGTTCTGTTTATTTATTTACAGCTTTAAGGGACACCCGTGTTTGTATCCTGGTGAACTTGACTTAGAGGGCAAGATCTGATGTGAAGTAACATGTTTCCAGAGAACGTTTATGAACATACACTTGTAATGACACAGAAACCTGGAGCACACATCACCCAGAGAAGACGCAGAGGAAGAAGGATGGAGCAACTGGAGCTCAGCGGTCTCTGCTTCATACTCATGTTATCCTCTTGGGAGATACTTGCAGCTTTAATTTCCTCTTACTCCAGGTAACTGCTGATTTCATCACTTTGGCATGTGCGAGTAAAGGTTGCTGGTTTGAATCATTATTTTTGAAATTACATTAAAATACAGATATTTGTGTGTGTACCTTGCAGGTGTTTTCAACCCCACAAGCAGGGAAGAACTAGAGGAGGAGGGCACAGAGCAGAAGAGGTGGATGAGTTCTGGAGCTCAATGGCTGTGTGTACAAGTTTGCAGAAAGCCTTGAAGCAAAGTGGTTTGTTAAGGGGACACATCACAGCATGCCCATCCCTCCTGGGTCACTCCCCTGCTCCTGCCTGACCCTGCAGCTGGCTCTGAGGAGCCACTTATTGCATGGGAAGCATTCCCAGTGCTGCTAACACCCAGTGCAAGGGGCTGTTGCCACCATTTACTGACATTTGGTGGCTGAAAATTGACCTTCATTGTTTTGAGGTGACTCAATATCCAGCAACTACCTGTGTCTCAAGGAACATTTGCACCCACGCCTGAAAAAAGTGAACAAATACTCTAACAGGTTTTTACAGAAGACTTTTTTTACTGCTCAAAATAAGCTGTTGCATCTGCCTGCTTCTGTCTGTACCAGTGTAACTGGCTCAACACATCAGCACCACTCCATTGGGAGCGTGGCCACTGGGCTGCCTCTGGCCAGGCATGTGCAGTGCCTCAGTTTCCCTGGCTGCTGCCTGGCCTTGGGCAAATCACTGACTTTGTGTACCTCGCTTCCTTATCTCTAAACCAGAGGTGGTGATGGCTGAGATGGTAATAGTACTTCCCTGCCTTGAAGCAGTGCTGAAAAGATAAATTCATTAATGAGACACCCATCTATCTGCTGTGCTGTGAGCCATGTAGATAAACAGACAGATGCAAGTGCATTCTGGCTGTGGAAGAAGAGAAAATGCGATCTCTATGTAAAAGCTAACACATAGAGGAAAAAAAAACCCAAACCACTGAAATAAGAGGACAGTGTTTTTCTCCCACTTTGTATTTATCCTCGCCGTGAGTCCGTGAGCCGTTTCTGTGCTCGAGAAAGTATGGATTAACATCACTGATGTCAGCTGCCAGCGTTGTGTGACGGCTTCCTGATAACCCCCCGCTGTGATCTGCAGCACCCTGGATTTGTTCTGGCAAATCTTGCGCGGAAACCCTTTGAGCCAAAATAGTTTATTATGTAATGTGGACAAATTACAAGCAATAATGAACCGTTCTGACTGATTTTGCATCCAGGAAAAGTCAGACTGTGAGAAAGCAAGTTATTTTGACTAACTCTGATACAGTATTTCAGGCTGGCCAAGGAAGAATTTCAGTTTTCCTGGCAGCTTTATGACATACATGAATTTATTTTCTGCTTTGAGCTACATGCTGTCCACCTGAGTCAGGCTAGGTGCCCCACGCTGGGAAGGCGAGGGCAAATGTATATTCAGATAGTCAACCAGCAGTAGAGATAAAAACAGGGAAAAAAACCCAAAACAAAACACCAAATAAAAGGTATTTAAAAAAAAGTCTAGGGGAACAGACTTCAAAAAGCCAAAATTTTCAAGTCCCAGCTGCAGCACAATTAACGTTAAATTTTGTAGTGGTCATTTGGGACAGTAACCAGAAAATTGAATGCAGAAGTAGTAAATGATTGGCATTTAAGATACAGCATTTACCTGCAAGAACGACAGCCATTGCTGCTCTAAGAATAGCACAAAGCTGTGGGCATCTCGCACCGTAATTCAGCAGCAGTTCCAAAATGAGGAAGAGGCATTATACAGCTGCCTCCACAGAAGAGCAGACTCCACAAGTCCTTTATAGGCAGGAGCTCATCTGCTGGGCAGCCAGTGGTGAGGATCTCCAGAACACAGGCTGCAGAGCAGAGCTGTTGCTGTGGCATGCAAAATAGATCAGCCTTTCTCTCTCAAAATGAAAGCTACACAGCAGGAAGAAAAATAAGCTATGTTACCAGTGACACTGGAAAACATGTGTGTGCCCATAGTCCAGCCATTTATTTCTGAGTGTATTGGTAGGTCTAACAAGAAATAGCCTCTCTCCCTACAGATCCTGTCTCCATTGTACGTCTCTAAGTGGTGTCCTGGATGGTGAGCTGCAGTGGACATGTGATTAGCACTCCACAGAAGAGATCTCAAGCATTTGATTGCTTCAGTTGACGTGTCTACTTGGATGTCTAACTGGTTGATGTAGTGGCAAGTTAGTGACGCAACTGTATTGTTGAAACCCCTATATTTAGGTCATTCAGTGCATCTGTTTTAGGTATCCAGTGACACAACTTACACAAAGAAGAACTTATCTAAAACAAGCAGGAGTTTTTAGGCTGTTGCCAGGCTTCTTTGGTGCTCAGTATCCTTTCATACTTTATCCAATTATAATTAAGTGGTGTTTTTAATCTTCAAAGCATTTGATAAACCTTGCCTAATTAATCTTCTCAACACCTCTATGTGGCAGGTAAGCATTCATTAAGTATTTTTGATTCATAATTAGGCACCAGATAATCTTTCAAATAATTTAGTTCAGAAAAACTAAACAAACAAAAAGATTAGATTTGTTCCCCTTTTGCCAAAACAATGGGACAAACCATTGTTGTTTAATCCAATGATGTCTCCTTCCATTTAGCTGGGGTTTGGAAAATCAAGTAGATTGATTGATTGAACAGTCTAAGGTTCTTTATAATTGCACAAAGAAATCAAGCTTGATTGTTCTTGTCACTTGGGTATTGCACTGAAATTATGCTGTTAAAAATAAGTAGCACCGTATGTGAGAAATGCATTGTTTTATGTAGATGGAGATGGAAGTTTTTCTGGTATACTAGCAGTTAAGGCATTGTGATTTTGCATCTGTTACCCACTCAAAACTTTACTTTGTCCTAGTTTTTTAAAATTTCTTTGTAGTAAGTTAAAGTAAATATGTTTGTTTTTTTTTAATTTCAGTCTAGGGCTGAGCTTCACAGAAAACAGTTTATGTCAGGAATATGTGTAGTAGCAATTAAACTGGTGCCTGTCTTGTATTTCTTTTAAGAACATGCTTCTGAACAATAGAAGCTGTAATTGTAGTTTCTACAGAAGGCTTTTTGTATGCCTGAAAAACAAATAAGAAAAACAAAACCTCTTCATACCTACCATTATAATCTTGGAGTATTCACATATACATGAGAGAAAGAGAATTACAGATGAAAATAGGAAACAGGAAATACCTTGGAAGTGTCACTTGCTTTTAAGTTCATAAAATAATTGCAAATCAAAGTAGGATTGGATCCAGAGGAAAAAAAAACTTGAAACAAAATAAAAAAATAATAGTATACAGTCAAGCTATTGTATTTTGCTTGTGAGTATATAGTGTTCTACAAGAGGTTAAAGAGAGGAGGAAATTAAACTGAGCATGGGAAAAAAGATATCTTCTTCTCCAGGGGCTACAATATTGAGCATCATAGGCAGGTTAGATTTGACACGCTTTAACATGACCTTGTTTTATACACCAGAGATTAGCAGTTAAGCTTTTGTTTGAGCCTAGTATATATAGATAAAAATAAATTTATCTTGTTAAAAATGCAGCTGTTGAGAAAACACCACTGACTGCATAACACGTCCTTCTTATGCCGCGCTTACAGTTGTGCGTGAATTTAGAAAATAAACAAATTTGGAGATGTTTTTGCTCATTTAGAGAATGAAATTTCTGTAGGAGGATATTGGCAGTAATCTTAGTATGCAGTCACAGGCAGGTAATATAACCGGGCATGTCCAAACCAGACTGTCATATCAGTAACTAACCTGTAGAAATAAAACCTGTAAGATGGTGGATGTTAAAAAGTCAGTGACTGGGCTGGCTCATGGGAGAGAATTCCCTTTAAAGTCTCATACAACCCATAGAATCATAGAATTGTCTGGCTCCAGAAGCCCTGAACCAGGGATTGCTGGAGACTGGTAACGTGCGAAGCTGAAACTATTGCCCTGCTCCTGCCCCTCCCTCCAGACAACCGTATTTGGCTGTGAGCAAGGATGAGCCCCTGGGGCTGGTGGACCTTTGCTGTGGTGCGAGAGGTCACCTGGAGGCTGCTCCCATGATTTCCAACGGGACTGCAGGAAATAAATTGAACCCAAGTGAGGGATTCCCTTAAGACTGTGAGGAAACCAAGAGAGAAGCAGTGGCAGCTATGAGAGGCTGAACTTGAACTGATGTGGTGTGGAGCTGAGCGTGTATATACCTGTGTGTGTGTGTGTGTGTGTGTGTGTACCCGTGTAAATGCATGTGTATGCACCTGGTATGTGCCAGGTAGCGTGCATATTTTTGTATGTATACATACATCAACACTGAACCGTACGTCTGGGTCATCTGTACTGACAGGTGCCAAGGGAGAACTGCTGGCTGATGAGGTACTCTGACACTTCAGAAGATCTAGAGACTGGTGAGGCCTGTGTCTCACCTCAGCAGTGGATGTGCAGTGATTTCTGTGGTCAGTGCAATAACATGTGTTTTAACCTCTCTGCTCAAGGAATATGGGACCACGAATCCTCTGTTTCAGCGGACAAGTGTTAGAGAGTGACAGTTGTTCCAGCAGTGATTCTGGTTTTAATCCCTTTCTTTTTAGCTTATCGTTTGCTGTTTGCAATTGACTGCTCAAAGCTGGGAAATATTAGCATTGCTTTGAGAAGGGATGAAGCTGACTCATGCGTGTGGTATCAAGAGTATTATTGCTGGCTCCAGAACCAATTACTATTTGCATAATCAAAATCTTAATTGCCTTTTTTTTTTTCTTAAGGTTTCAGAGTATAATTTATGCTTTTTTACCCCCATGTAAACAAGGAGAAGAACAAGTATGTGTCCAGCCATATTTCTGGCTTCATGGTGAGGCATGATCCAGTGTTGCATGGTCTGCCTGTCATGGGCACGTCGTGGCATTTGGATCTGCATTATGGTAGCAGCGTGTGCTGCTCTGCTGTGACCCACAGGTTGAGCTTTTATCTGGTGGTAGAGCAGATCTTCAATTACATCACCAGGTTAATTCTCTCGCATTTCTTTTCAGTATTCATTCCTTTCATGGGGCTTGCCTGTATGTAAGGGTATATAGACATATGTGTGCACTCCATGTTCTTATAATTCAGAAGTTTGAGTTTCTGTAAGTCTTGTATGTTTTTCCTGTATTGCCTGTTAAATAGTTCTCTGTATTTTAATAGACTTTTCTACTGAGCTTTAATTTTTATGTCACTTTTGTTCTTTCTCTGAAGGTCATTTTACTACTAGGTCTGTGCAGTGTTTCTTGCTTCTTAGTACAGTGCCTTAGTCTTAATAAAATCTCCCCTATGCTTTTTCCTTTAGTGTTTTTGCTTTTCATAGTGAATTTGAGAGTTCTGAGAAACAGCAAACTGTTGTAGGCAGCAGCCTCAATACCTGGGGATACAAAATTTGCAAGTTTGTGTTGCTTTACTATTAGGATTTGGGTTGGGATGGGGAAGTGGCTGTGGCCAAGAAGAGTGCATGCCTAGAAGCTGGTAATTGCTGTGCCACCTTCGAGAGCACAGGAGGAGAGTCGAGGAAGAAATAGGGGGAGGAAGGTCAGGATCGTTCGTTACACCCCAGGGAAATTCAGCAGTCAAAGCCTAAATTAGAAAGCTGTTTCAATCAAAAATATTTTGCCACTGGAGGAGTAAGTTTATGGACAGCAGTTGGATTCAAGGGATGGAGAATTCAGGAATACAATTAATATTTTCACCCTCTTTGACATAAAAGCTTCTGGGTTTTTCTTCTGTCTTTTTTTTTTTTTTTTCCTTTTGTTTTTCACTTGTTTGTTAAATTAGTGGATGAGAAGCAGCCTTTTAAGAGCTGTTACTCATTTTTCATTACAAAGGTTGCTGTGCATCTCCGCTATGATGTAGTTGTAGACCCAGGCTCTAAAACTTCTGTATGTGACCCGGTTCTGCTCTCTTGTTGAACATAATATTTTCTATGGTTATGAAACTATATGCAGATGAGGACATATTTTTATTGTGGAGCTTTTTATGTGGCAATATAAATAATACAGGTTTTGAGAGCATGTTTGAAGCAGTCAGCTACCCAACCTAAGCACCACAGCCAGATCTGGGAGCTCATTTTCCTCGTGCCCACCCAGCATGTGCCATTTGTCCTGCTGCAATTCTCTCCCAAGCTGGGCAGGACCTCTAAATCTCCATTATGGTTTAAATCCCTTTTGAGCTCAATTGGGTGACAAGAATCCTTACCTAATATTAATTTACATTAAGCAGTTAATCTTATCCATTGATAAGCAGCTAATTGTATCTGGCCAGTATCAACAGGATATCACCAGACATATATTTTACAACATGCTGGAGTAATGTACTTTTTAATTCTCCAGCTGTATCATCAGGCTTTATTTGGTCTCTTTTCTCTATCTGTTCAGGATTTTGTCTTTGACTTGTTTAATTAAAATCAGCTCACTTCAGCCAGACTGGAATGTCCAATAATAACTGCTTATTAAGGAATGGAAGCTGTGCAGTTATTAATTTAAATTATTTTGTTCCAGAGGTTTTGCTCAAATTAAATGGAAAACCAAATTAAACAATGGTTTAATTAAGTGGAATAGATAGACTGTAGAGGCAGATTTAGAAGGTGAAGATCTAAAAGAAGCGTATTCTTCCAGTTGTGACATCTAACAGATGTAATCCTTCATCAGCATGGTGAAGCAGAGATTTACTGTCATTCAGAGGATAATGAAGAAACCAATGACAAGAATTATGTTACAAGATAAGAAACTAAACTAATGAATATAGCTCTACAAACTTGAATAAAAAACTCCAGAGAAAAGATTAAAAGAAACAAAAGCATGTATTGTTGGGAAGAAATCTCATACAGTTGAGCACTACTGCACACTCAAAATTGCTCAAATACAGTGACAAATTAACTACTTTTATAGAATGTATATACACACTTAGAGAGCAACTTGTAAAAATAAACTTCATAAGGTATTGGGATATTCAAGGGTGATCTGCCATAAAATGAATATTTCAATGATAATCATGTCAATTCATTCATGTTAATTAGATTTATAGTTTGTATATGCAGAGAGTTAGAAATCCCACAGAAATAACAATTATCTCCTTACATTTCACGTAATGTTAGATTATTAAGATATAATTCCATTGTGACAAGTTAACAGGTCCATTTTGAATGGCTATGAAATATTGTTTGCTAATTTTGAGAAGGTTCACCAGCTAGGGTAACATCACCTGGTATTAAACTTCCTGGCACTCTAGACATCTTTAAAGTCATTTATGGTAATTAGTTGATTTTTTTTTTTTTTCCCTGAATAATTTTGTTTAACAGAGTGTTTGAAATTATTCTGACCTCCTGCAGTGGGGCCATTTGAGATGTCAATGACTTTAGTTAGGGTCTCAAGTTGCTCTGGTAGCAATGATTGCAAGTTAAATGTTATTGTCATACATATTAAATACACAGAAAAAGAGATAATTATTAGTTTGTCTTTTTTAGAGAGTAGTCTTATGTGGTGGAGCTTTTTACTCTAGAAAGCCATTAGCATACTTATGAAACTAAATAATACACAAAATGCTAATAGTGGAAAAAGACTCAAATTTAGCTTTTCCTTATATGTCAATAAAGACTCTCTTTTAATATTAACTTTTCTGGTGTTTTTTGGTTTCTTTTTGTTTTGTTTTTGCTTTTTTTCTCTCCTTATTTCTTAATAAGGACATGTTCTGTATTCACAATAAACTATATGGGGAAGGAGTCAGGTTCTAGAATGTATTCTTAAAGGAAAAAAATTCCTTGAAAAAAGTATAATTCATGGTGACATATGTGAATTACTAAGCATCTCTCTTTAGGGTTTAAAACACCTTCCTTTATATTTGAATAATACCCGGTCCACAGGGATCCTAGTCACTGACTGCTGCCCTTGCATATGACAGTACTATTATTATTATCATCATCATCATATGGGAAAAGTGGTTTTCCCATTGCCACTCACCTGTCCCCATTGCAATCTACTGGCCATGAGTATAGAATTTTACAATCATAGAATCATTTTGGTCGGAAAAGACCTTTAAGATGATCAAGTCCAACCCTTAACCCAGCGCTGCCACGACACCAGTGAGACAGCTGGAAAGCAAAAAGACATCAGTGGATTTATTCAAATTCGCCAAGGTTAGTGCTTAAGTTTTACTGACTTCGACACATCTCGTTGGCATTTCTGCAGGCCTGTTGTCGATCATGAAGCGGTACCATGCTGGTGGCAAGGAGTGGTCACAAACCAGGTCCTGAACTGCCGTTCGCTGCAGCTCCAGTGAGTCAAACCTAGTGCTGCGGTTCGGGTTGCGGAGGACACGGTGTCCCGCTGGTGAGCACTCGGGGGCTGGAAAGGGTGAAAAAGGACAATGGTTAAATATGTTAGTTCAAGTTAATTCACTGAATGCTGTTAATTACCACTTAAAGGGTGTGTGTGGGGGGGTACATCCTCTTACGTTCAGATTCGGTTTAGGATTGGGCTAATTTTCAAGGCAAACACTGGGAAAAGATCAAATTTGAAATTAAATATTTTAGTTATCTAGATCTTCATCATAAAAAGCCTTAACCAGAAACCTTAACCCTTTAATGGGATCTTGGTCTCGTTTTAGGGAATAACATCAGAATTGCCCTCCTCAGAAATCAAGTAATATTTTCAGATTGTAAAGCCTCATGATCTTTGAATATATGTGGGGTTTTTTTGTTAGTTTCCTATCTGCATGAGCGTCTTAATCATGATATAAGTTAATGCACAACTATAAACTGCACGTCACATACTTTTAAATACACGTCGAGAATAATGAAAACAAAAGATGCTAAAAAGAAAAAAGAAATGGTAAAAAAACAACAGAACCAATGGCAGAGGGGTTTTAGAATAAACTCAAATTAGGCTTGTAAATATTCAAGCCACAGGTCAGACATTGCCTGAGGCATGTACCCATAAAGCCGAATACATCAGAGCTTCTGTGCATGCATCACAAAACCTGAATCAGAACTGCTGCCCCTCAACATGTTTGTTTACACACTTGCATTGTTTATTTTCATACATCCCTTGATTATTTTTTTTTTTTTTACAGATTATTCCATAGTTTCTTATCACCTAATAAAAACAAGCCTCCTGGTGACTTTTTAGAAGTTGTTTATTTGCAAAAAGCTGATTATGTACAAAAAAGGGCCTTGCCTTTGCTTCCCTTAGCGCTTCCTCTATGAGGCAAAGTCCAATTTTGCTGTGTTGACACCACAAAGTGGGTCACAGGAGGAGACCGACGTGGAGTTGCTCTGCTTTATGCATCAACAACGGAAGGCTCAGCTAATTTCTTGCTGCAGCAATCTTTAATTGCTAATGACACTGTAAGTGGCAGAGGTCACATCGAGGGAATGGCACAACCTGGTTTCAGGAGCGAGCCTGGCAGTTTAGCAAAATCACCTCTTCACACTGTAAATGGAGCTTATTTATGTGACAGCGTTGACAGAGAATCGGACCCCTCCCAATAATACCATTTTTCAAATGTCAGTTTTCAGATTATAACTCTGCTTTAATATTACGCCCGTGGCACTCTGAAACAGATTTATCATTTTTATTTTATTGACAAGATACTCAGAAGGTCAAAGTCAATCCATTTATGGTACTATTTTTAAAGATTATTTTTATTGTGCCGAAGGCAAGGCAATGGTATACAAGACAAATGGGGACAAAATGTAGCGTAACAGGAGCCCTTATTGCAATTTTCAGGGAATTAAACTGTCAAAGCGATAGTGCAATTCCAATGCAAAACTCAGCTGAATTAATACAATTGCCTCTTTAAATAAAAAAAAAAGAGTGCCCTAAGCTTTTCTTCCCTACCGGTAAGAGCCGTTTTAGAGAGGGAACACTTGGAAATACTGCACCTCTAATTAAACCTGGGATCCAATTCCCTCCCTCTGATGTCCTTTCTGGGGATTTGGGCCCAGCAGTGGAGACCACACAGAGACCGTCCTTTGTCAATTCCTAACCCAAGGGAATAGGTGACATTTCAGCAGATCAACTATTTTACACAAATGAAAAGTTTACCCTACATTTAAAAGCCACTGAAAAATGCAGACCCTCACTGACCCCTTCAACATCACTCAGTGCTTCAGGAGTGGTAATGGGAACAGGACTTTGGCTCGTGGTGCCTTTTGCTTGCCCTAAGAACCTCCTTTCTGAACAAAAGAAAAAAAGAGTCTCAAAGGAAAGGGCTCTTCGCACAGAGTTCTGTGCCACAGGAATCCTGCCAGATGATGGTAATATAATTAATAGCGTTCAGTTTCTCAATAATAATAATATCAAATACTCCTTTTAAATGTAATTAATAACCTTCTGCTCAATATGTATTAGTTATAATCCAAATTCACACAACATATTGTGGTCTTACTAATGATTAACTACTCTGTCTAAACAATGCAAATATATTAGGCACTGAGACACAGCTAATTATTTTTCATCTTTCTCGTAGTTTTATTTTCAGTAGTTCAGAAAATGCTGTTTCACTTGTGAACATTAGAGGAGCTGAATGCTGTGGATAGGACTTGCAAAGGGCAGGGAGGGACTCAGAGGAGCACACGGAGGGAACGCACAAAGATCAGGTAGGAGAGGAATGTTCACCCATTAAATTGAATGATATTTGAGACAAACGCTGTGTGTTCACTCCCTAAAGAACGTATATACGAAGTGCTGGCTCAAGCAGCCACAACCTCTGGAGGTGCATTTCATTCTGTATTAAGTGTCAGCGTATGCTTCTATACCTGTGACTGGGTTTAGTTATGCTTGCAGGCTGTCATTGAGGATGCAGCAAGGCAAATTGATCTGCTGTCAGCTTCCCTGGAGCCAGACTGACAGATTTTGTTCTCACCCTGTTGTAGATCAGACTGAACGACACTGGAGTCGATGGTGACGCACCGGCACGGAGCAGGAGGTAGCAAGAGCAAAAGCTCACCCGGGTTTTGCAGCAAGCCATGAGCAAAACAACTCCTCAGTTATTGAGTTTCCCTTGTAAAATGGTGCCTGTTATGGCCTTATGACAGAATCATTGTACAACTCTAAGATGTAAATTGCAGGCCATGCTACAAGTTAATTACTACTGCCTTTCCCGCCAAAATAAATAAGGGCATCACTGTAATCAGACTGGATCATGAAAATGCTATTTAAAAAAATCCCAAGAAGACACAGCTGAGCCCTGTTGGTTTTTCACCTGAGGGATGCCTGCCTGTACCTTATTGTGACTGCAGCTACCCTCTAATCAGACGAAGCCTTCCTCTTCATTTTTAATTCATAACAAAGTCAGATGCAGATGTCAAACTTGTGTACAGAGGTGAAGTGTTCAATATCACCACTGTCCCTGCTGTTGTGGGAAGCAATAAAAGTCCACGTCCATGTCTTGTAGGCAGTCACTGTTACTTGGTGGTATGCAGGCTAGATTGCCTTTAAAAGGAAATATTTATTTCTTTACGTAGGATAAACCTATACCTTTAATTAAATCGCCCAGCTCTATTCCTATAATTGCATTAAAAGGGCTTATGAAAAAATACTGGCTTTTCAGGGAGCTCAGTGCTCATCACCATTATGACCATTCAGATTTCTTCCAGGAAGAAATGAACCTGTGCAGTGAGATTTTGTTGCTCTTTGTCCAGAGTGTTGTTGGAATTAAATGTTGCGATGTAGCTGGTGCTTTAGTCTCCTGCAAAGAGTTTCTTCTTGAAACACCATCACCCTCAAAATGGGCAAGGAACTGTTGCTAGGACATAAGGATTTGTTCACTTCACTAGATTATTTTTTTTTTTAATCCAACCATTTTGTGGCAGCAGCTTGGTGCAAAGAGACACTGAGCAGCTCCTTTTTTGACACAAAAAGCAAACAACTAACAATACCGGTTGCAGCTGCACAGTGAGAATGGCATTTGAATAACTCTGGTGGCATGATAAAGCAAGTCCTGAGGGGAAAATCTGAGGCCAGAAGAAAACTTGCAGTTAATGCCTGGAGGTCAAGATTCACCTGGCGTTAATGCGTGGGAAGTTGTTACTTGCAAATGAAATGAGGGGCAGCCTGCAGGCTTGCTGGGAAGAGGAGAGCCTCCTGCAGAAGCATTTGGAAACATCTGATGGAAAATGAGCAGAAAGTGAGTCTCTGAACCTGTGTTTTATGTTGAAATACTGTTGTGGACCTGGGGTTTGGCTCTCTGCTAAAGGAAATATTAATGTGACTATGGCTGGAGCAAGACGTGCAGGTCAGTAGACCATGGGGGCAGTAGCCCAGAAGCCCATTCTTGGTGGGCTGCTCAATGTTGTACCGGTAGGACTGAGGTTCTGCAGGGCTATAACAGGGACCAGACAAAGAGTTGGAATGGTGTTTTTAGGGTATTACTCTGGGATGCCCCCAGCAAAGACTGACACATTCAAAACCTTAAACATCTGCTGGCTGGAGCTCATTTCAAGCAAGCTGGTAGCTAGATGACCTGTAAGCAGCCAAGCCACCTGTGCAATTCTTGGGCAGAGACATTGGTAGCAAAAGTGTTGCTGTGGGGACCACCAGGTATTTGCTAAGTGTCCATCCATCCTAGCTGATGCTCATGGCCATGGAAGGAAGCACTAGACAGGGAGGGGTGTCACTAAATTGGGATGACAGACTGAAAACTTGGAAGGAAATAATTTGATAAACCTTTGCTTTTATTTCTAAAAGCAGGTGAGTGCAGGTGTGATAGAGCTCTACCTGTTGCTCTTGCTCCCGGTAAATATCAGTGGCTTATATGGAGGAAGGTTTAAGAAGCTGTGAGATTTTGTTTGTTTGCTTTGAATAGCAGCTACAAATCAAATAATATCAATAGGGGATGGCAGCTAGAAAATCCTGAAAGAAATATAGTCCACAAGTCTGAGATGCTTGTTTGTTTTGGGCAAAGCAGTGCCAGCCATGCAATATATTAAAGGGCATTCTAAAGCTCTGGGGTCTAGCTGGCAGATAGCTAAATAATTTTTGTGTGGAGGGTAAATGAAATCCCAGTGACTGACCCAGGTAATACTAACCAACAGCACCATTTGGCAATGTGCTGCAACTGTTCTGTGACCAGGAAAGAGATGTTCCCAGATGCAGGTTTCTTTCTTGCTCTCGTTCCCCCGCAGCATGGGAGTCCAGCTGTAGCTTTCCCCCAAAACTGCAGGGAGCTCTGGGGCTGGGGAAGAGAGACTCCCCACTGGCTTTCACATGGCTTCCCTCAAAGGCAGAGAGAGGAGCTGTTGGGGAGCTTTTAAACTACAGCATTTGAAAACATGCACACATAGGTATATGTAAGTATGCATATGTGTGTATGTATATATATATTTCAAATTACATATGAGAATACGTGTATTTTTGATACTTGTATGACATACAGTACATTTTTGAAGTTCCTCCCTGTCAGATTTTCAGATTTTCACTTTTTGTTTCTTACAAGCCATAGTGGAAGAAAACATTTTCCAGAGTGTTTGAATTTCTCTTCACAGGAAAATTATGAAACATTTTCCTTTCAGAAAATCAGTTCAAAATACCTAGGCTGTTAAACCATAACTCCAAATTGGTTGCGGGCAAAGGATGTGCTCTCTTTCTTCTCTTTCTGTTCTAGAAACAGAAGGAAACCTTTTAGCCGCCAGCCACTTCCATGCCTAGTGACTGCATTTCACTGATGTAGCAAAGCTCAAGTGAAAGCTTCTGAAGCTTTCAGTGTGTCCATGCCATCCACTTCCCCGAATTATGATTTACCATACATTGAAAGAGAGAAAAGGAAGGGGAGAAAAGGAAGGCAGATGTTGGAAAAGGCAAATTCTTTCCAAGTTCTTAATGGATGTGCTCAGAATAACAGAAGAAGGCTCTGATCTGACAACCTTTAAAAATTTCTTTTAGTGGATGCAAATTCCAGGTGAACAATAATCTACTAGTAGATAAGGCATTTGTAACTAAGGAACATCTGACAGTTTATTACAGATGAAAGTTGCTGCATTATTTCACCAATAGTTGCTAAGATTTTAGTGCAATTATTCTGCATGTTGATGACAAAAAATATGTATTCCTAAAATTATTCAGAGGCTGAAATTTCTCATGATTGTCAAAGTGATCACTACATAAAAGTGTTTGAACCATGTGTGGTCCTCTGGCAGGTAAAAAATAATAATTTTATAAAAAACCTTCATAGCTAATAAATAAAGCTGTTTTCAGATAATTCTGAAGCAGAAGAACCTCCTACTGAACTGAAATGATAAGGAAACTCGTTGTATAAACACCACCTACTCATAATGGCCAGGCCTTGAACAAGTCATAATGTGTTCATAAGACAAAATTGATAGAGATAAATGAACTATTGTGTAAAATGAGTGTAATTATAGAAAATTTGACCCAGGAAGAGTCTGAGCACCTGCTGAAAAGAACAAGACATTTTTCATACATCTAATTTGTACTGAATAACAAACAGACTTAAGAAGAAGGAAAATCAAGTCAAGCAAGAACATGTTTTTTTTGGAGTCTGCTGCTTAACCCCTCCCCTTTGCTATTACTCTGTTTTGAAAATAAGATATCTTCTTGTAACCCAGGGAACTCAGCAAGCAATTAAAGACTCTTTCACATGTAGGTCTTACAGAGTAAGCACTCTTCTTTCAGGACAGGCTTTAGAATGTTCAAATCTGGGGATCTGCTATGTTCAGAAACAAAACACAATACATCTTCCTGCAGCTTGAGTGTGGTCCGAGCACCAACGAGAAAGGCAGCCATGTGGGAAGCGATCCCTTTCCTTCTTCCCTCAGTCCCATGGATGCTCTACACAACGTCCTTGATATTTTGTACTTTTGGTGTATGTAACTGAAACTGTTACTAGAGGTTGCTTCCATCAGTCATGATTAGTGAGTTTATTGCTTAATTGTTAGGGAATTCTTTTTCTCTCTGCAAAGGCGATAGAATGGGGCTCCGAGAGGAAGTGTAGTTAAGAAAAAAATCCTCAAGTGATCTCAAGATGTTGTCTGTATGATGCATCCAATTTTCATTTGCCTGGGAACCAGGTCACTTATCACCCTGCTCCTCTACGAAGTAAAGCAATATACTATTGACAAACCAAGGGCCAATGTTCAGTTCCAGAGAAAACAATTATGTATTCATGTTAGCATCTCTTATCTCAGCTTGCATTTCTATTTTTAACTTGTGGTTTAGAAAGGAGGAATTGATTATATGAAACTTTTCTTCTAATCTGTGTTTCTGCTGAATGCTTTGCAGAATAATGCACTGCATACATCTCACACAGGTGGATGCAGGTAGAGGCAGATATACATTTTCCATGGGGCCAGAAGAGGTGTCAAGAGAGGCCTACAAAGTAGGTGAGAACAAGGGATCCCTGTGAGAAACATGAGCAAAGTCTGAGGAAGTTCTGGGTAGTTTAAAGTAGAGTTTGGTGCACTGTCACAGAAGATGTGCTTGAAAAGCTCTTTCTTTGGTGCTCCGTAAAAGGAGAGGATGAAGGAAGGGAGTATTTGTTTTCAGGGACAGCGCATGCATGGCCAACTGATCTGGATGAGGCAAGAAGTTACCAGCAGAAGTGTTGTCCTTTAAAATGTGTTGGTCTCTAGGACTTGTTATCTGTCATCTCTCATCAATGTGGAAATTGCTCACAAATAATGTGGTGGGCACAAGACGGATGACACATGATCACATGGATAAAAGGGAACAGGCAGCTGGACAGGACAGGTGAACTCTGTAATTCCTCTGTTTTGCAAAATATAGGCTCATCTATTCAAGGTGCCAGTCAGAAAAACCAACGAGGGAAATTGTGTCAATTACTCTGCTAAATTTTACCAAGTCTCATCCTTGTTAATTCTGGCTCAGCTTCAGAGCCAGGAAGGCTGAGCATCTGAATATAGAAGTCGCTTGCTATTGCCATGTCAGAAGAGAATTAAGAACCTCATAAATTTCCTCAAGTTATCTCTAAGTTAATGATGGTGCCTTTAAGGACTTCTGAGCAATCAATAAAAAGAAAATTATAATTATTGTTATTGATTGGTCTATTTTGCTCTCATTTCTCAGAATGAAAAAGTGAAACAAAATGAAAAGGTTCTTTCTTACCTCCTAATCTCAGTTGAACATACACTTGCAAATGTACCTTTCCTAAATAGCAGTAGCAAAAATGAACTCAAATGTTTTGATTTTAGAACCCACTGGGCTCTATTCAGATGGAAATTTGATTTCCATGGTTTACCCCTTTGAGAGCTGGAGCTGTTTCCATGCCTCAACTGCGATGTGGGCTAATTACAATTTGTGAGCTACACATTTTTCCAGACTGCTCCCATGACAAATGATGAATTTTGGCCACATTTCCCCCCACTTCTTCAATTTAATTCTGTATATGGATGATACAGTGTCAGGGAAAGAGTCACCACTAACTTATTGTCAGTGCATCCAGGATGCAGCAGAGACTGGCGGAAAGATAAGAGGACTCTGAATGAAGGCAGCTCAGCCCTGCCAAATGCCAGATTTGTGCATATGTCCTGGGTGTGATTTAGTTCCTAATGTATGCAGGGTGACGAGGCAATTTTTCCTATTATTGTTTTGCTATTATTCATTGCTATTATTCATCCTATTCGCTGGCACAATAGTGGTTTTGGCAGCCGCACGCTCCTCACGTGTTTATAATGGGCTTTTCTGTCAGGGTTTTGACATTTAGGAAGAATGGTTTGGTTTGCTCTTGCCTTTGGAGTAAGGCTTTTATTCTTTACCATTCTGCAGCAATGTACGTGAATACGCTCCACATCCCAACTAATGCACAAACCTGGAAGGATCTCCCCACCTTCCTACCAAAATTCAGGTCTTCTTTGACCCTGTCCTTCATCCCCTTGTAGGCTGCCCACTCTTCAAAACTTGGAGAGAGTTGATGCAAAATGGGCTTGAGCACATAGCAGCTCCTGCTGCGGATGCTAAAAACCTTCTCATGCATTATAGCACTGTGGATGGATTTAAAATATTAAAATAAAAGGTCATGAGCTAGAAATAGTCGGCAGCCTGCCTGGCCAGCGTGATAAGATAAAGCTGTGTACTCCCAACCGTGGAAGTGCGACATTAAGTCTAATAGATTTCTAGAAACCAAGTTTATCAGCAATCCTCAGTGTTTGTTTCTTCAACATTCGAACGATACGGTTTCTGTACATATAGTCATAATTATTTTTGAAATTAAAATGCATCAGTGCCTTCCTCCTATAGAAACAGGATGGTTACAATTTCAGCCAGCAGTTTCCCTCAGCCATGGCAGTATTTCAGGGGAATCTTGTAACTCTAGTTGTGGAAAATGCCCTCCGTTTTGTGTCTAGCACTTGAACAAGATCTGTTGATGCCAATTCATGCCGTGAAAGAGCATGGCTTTCAGTTCCTATGAAAGGAGACCTCCAGATAAATGCATTTACTGCTTTTATTTAGAGGACCTTTTGTCCCCATTCATGGTTCTAACACACACTAATTTTCCATTTTGTTTAGGGTCATCTCTGCTTGGGTTGCTCCACAGATCTCAGCTTATTTACCAGGAATAGCAGAAGTATTCATAAAACCAGCAAGGTTTCAGGACTTCACCGATAATCTGTCTTTTGATAAAAAAAAAAAGAAGAAAATCCAGTTCAGCTGGTATCAGCTTGAGTCTTCATTACATTTGCAGCTGCTACCTGTGCAATCTTTTAGGATGTAATTACCATAATAAGAAAAAAACTCCCCATAATTATATGTACGTAAAGCAAAATGCCTTTCCCTGGCCATCCAGCTAGAGCCAAAGGTACAGGTATGCATGCTTACAGAGGACACAGGGGATTAGGGAGGCACAGGGATAAACACGAGACAATTCTTGCCCCATATGGTGCATATTATAGGCAGATGTGTTTTGATCAGGATCAGCTGTGCAGAAGGTAAACCAACTGATTTTTGTCTCGTTTACACTGAACTAACTTTGATCACAGTGTAGATTTGTGTGTTTTAAAATTTGTGCTCACTTAAAAATGACTCCAAATGTGCTGGGCAGATTTTGTGTTCTCTGAAAGTCTTCTGAGCCAGAGAATGAGGTCTGTGCCTTGGTGGCTGGTCAGGCTGGGGGAGGAGGTGGTGTTCCCATACTGGGGTGGGACAGGGATTTCCTCCGGCACAGTCAACATGCTGCTGGTGCTTTTTGCAGGAGGTATGGCACTGGCACTTTCTAGTTCTTTAGAAAGTAAAGAAGAGAAAATCAGATTGCCAGATGGAGCATTCTCCATGGGAACCACTCTCTTTCTTTCTTGGACACTGATAATGCAGTATATATAGTTTCTTTTTACCAGACAAGATGAATCCTAGTACTCTCTATTTCCATGCAGCCATTTCCATGCTGAGCTTTCAGTTCTACTCCTCTACCTCCTCCCTGCCTTATAACAGTGAGAGAAGACTAACCTTATAGAATAGAGGTATACTTTTTATTGAAAAATATGGTTTAAAATATAGCATTACTGAAGGAGGAAGTAACCAGAACTTAATTGTTTTGCTGGGGAATAATTCAATGGAAAATGTTATCTGTGTATCACCATCCATAGATAAAACAAGGCGATTACAAAAGCAAACATGCACCATTTCAGGTTTTCTTTCATCTTTCTGTTATAAAAAAGACTCAATTTTGCATTCTTACTTGGTAATTGGCTAATAACTGTAATTTTCATCTTAAGAAGATAGGCTAGAAACCACTGTTCAGAAAAGTCATACAACGTAACAATTGATCAATTCTTCATTACACTTGATGCATTCAGTTTACCACAGTCATTTCATTTGCAATTTGAACTAAGAAAAAAACAAACAGAAAAAAAATAAAAATCTACTCATGCAATTTCAGATTGGAAAGCCATAACACAAATTAGTACACAAAGAAACAGCAGGCAATCAATTTATCATTTGTTGCTTTATTCTTTAGCAGTTTGCGGTCATTGCCGAGTTGCTTTAGAAACTCGTAAAATTTGATTATGTGAAACCTGGTGAATGTCAGGCTGTGGTCATCTCTGTGTTGTGTTTTTTAAGTTGTTCAGAGAACAGAGAGTTTGTAGATCTGTCTGGCATCTGCAAATATCCTGCACAAGCCCACACAGCTAAAACATATCAGGTAAGCCCTGACAGCTTTGCTTCTGTTCCTTTCTACTGTTAACCTAGTTCAGAAAAGGTGTAGTTCTCACTAAAGCAGGTATATGCCACTTCAAAAGAAACACTGTGGACCTACCTCTCCAAACCTGTGCATGAGTCAGTGATGGTGTCCAAGACTGACTATTGCATCTCCTACAGTAACCACTGTGTGGGAGGAATATTACAGGAATGTAAAGATGTTTTTAACCCCCACAGTTTGAATTAACACTCCTGTCAGGCCATTAATAAAAAAGGGGTTTGCCTGTGGTAGACCGAGATGTGGTGGTGCCACATGCTGCTGTGCAGACCTTACACCTGTTCACATTTATTCATAGGTGACCTCAAGAAGGCTTTCTATTTTTCATCCCCCACAATGTTCATCTTTCTGCATTTGGAAATGAGGATCACATGAAGTTTTTTTGAGCCTTGATGTCGAATTGAGTTATATAAATATTGTTTGCAAGCAGTGGATATGCTCAGAGAGTCACTGGATGTGCTCGGGGCACAGTCTGCAGAGCAGACCTGGCAGAAGAGCAATGAAAGGCAAACAAACAGACGAGAGGAGGGGGAGTGTGACTTGGGGACTGGGTTTGAGCTTCACTGGCAGATTTGGGGCTAGCTGGTTTTCCCGGACTTGAAACCAGTTCTCTTGTGCTGAGACAATGGCCTGAGCGGTTGTGTATTCCATGGCAGATTCCCCCTCCCGCTGAAACTCCTCCTCTCTTTTGTATAGTTTTGTTAGCTATATATTAAGTATGAATAAGAATGTGCCAACTTTGCCAGCTTCCAAAGCTCTTTCCCTTCCTTTTATTTTATTTTATTTTGCATCAGTGCATATTCAATTACGTTTAGAGAATGTATAATTTCATCAAAAAAACCTATGAGCCTGGTACCAGAATGTTCTGCTACCTCATGATATCTCTGAGGAGCAGAAGCCAGGCAGCTGGATATTAAGACCAGTTTCCTTGCCCAAACCTCTGCTTACTGGCTGTAATGAGGTGGAAAATGTCAAGAGACTTTATGACAGAAGCACTATGCTGTGGGAGAGCGTTTCTCAGATGAGAATTCTGAAGTAGATGAGATAGATGCCAAGTCTGTATAGGACAAGGTTTACCCACTGTCACTTGCTCCAGTCTCACTGTGGGAATTTAGGCATTTCCCTGCTCAGCCTCCTGGTTGTAGTGGCTCCCGCACTTCTCCCTTTCTGGTCCACACACACTGTGCAGCAAAGAGAAGTGCTCTAGTGGACTATCAAAGCTGAACTACTTTGAATAAATGCATTCACTTGTTTTTGGTGGGGCAGGTACTTTACTCTACACTGTAGTAGGAGTAAATGTCCCTGCTGGACTCTCACTCTGTTATTTGAGCAAACTTTACACTTAAAATCACATTTTTTGTGAATAATGCTCAGAGACAAAGAGTGATGAAAAATAGCATCACTGTGCCTCTCAGAGAATTTCTCTACCCTTACTTAATTCTATTTCTTTTGAAAAATCAGTGTTGAATTGTGTTTTTGGGTTTTGGGTTAGAGTCTGACTTGGCTTTTTTGGAGGCTTTTGCATTGGTTAGTCTGGTTCTGCAGCTGATCATGTTTGGCATGTTTCGGTCTCAGCAGTCCAAAATTCAGCTTTTCATCAACAGAAGTATGCAGCATGAGGCTTATTGTCTCTTGTTTGAACTCCTTGACTACAAAGGTCTGTGTTTCTGTTTGACGAACAACAGACCACCCAACCTTTGGGCCTGCCAAGGTGACTCAAGCTGGGTTCTCAGGGATCAGATGCAGCTATTCCCGTTTTCATTTCAGCCCTCACCTCCAATTTACCCTTTTAGCAGAAATGGCAACTTTCTATTTTACCTCACATATACCTTCCAAATTTGGTGTGAAAGAAAAGCCAGGGCCGAAATTTACCATGAAGATCTTTGCTAGCTATTTTTTAGCCTCTCATTCATTCTGTCATGCCATTGTACAATTGTAGGCTAAGGACAAGTTTTGTTTCATCCTTTCTATTATTTGCTGAAATAAGTGTCTAATGTAAAGGAAGGCACTAAAATCTAGGTTATTTTCTTACAGAACATGTAGATTCAGCAGCATGGCTCAGTATTAATAACAACTGAATGGCTAAATCCTTACAAACTGGGATGAAAGTTTGCTCCTAGGGATCCAGCAAACACACTTAAACCATTGAATTATCTTAATTCTAAAATAGCCTTCCAGCAGTACCATGGGGCCAGGCTACACTTCGGATTATTTTGCCGTATCTGTAATTTTGAGGCTTTTCCAGAGACAGGAAAGCACAATGAAAAGCAGAGTTGGCCAAACATTTGAAGACTTAAGGTACAAAAGGATTAACAGATGCTAATGTTCTACATTTTTCTGCTGCAATAAGTACAGACAGCACCCAGAGCAAAGCAGAAAGGAAAAGATTGCATGTAGGAGGGACAGAAAGATACAGCTATAATACTGTGCTGTAGTAAATTTTGAAAAAGGCAACTGTTGAACAGATGTTCCTGGCACATGGAAAAATTAGTAGGTAGATGATATGCAATTCACCAGTCCAGTGAGGAAAAGTGACTTATTACAATCAAAAATGAAACTTTTCCATTTTTCCAGAGAAATAGAATCTCTAAAATCACAAAGACTGGTAATAATTGAAAGGCAGACTAAGCTCTCCTCCAACCTGAAATTAAATATCTTGGAAACATGAGGCAATGAGTCATTGCATTTGCAAAGATGTTGAAATATTTCAACTTTTAGAAAAATATGCCTCTTTTTCTCTAGGCCAAATAATTTGTCATGTTCAAAATGAAACTAAGGTAGATCTTGCTGATGTAGAGAAAAGTGTTGCCAGTGTCATTTTAACCCAAGCTTTGTTCACTCAAAACACGGTCCTGAGGGCACTCATGTCATTGGGTTTGCTCCAAGCAGCTCAGTCTCTTGTGCTTTTGTTTTCCCTGTCTCAACTGCCCTCATTCATATGGACTGCTCTGTATGATTAGCCCTTATTTTTTTATTCTTTTTATTCTGACTGCGGGACAGCCAGATGCAAAAACACAGGTCTCCTGCAAGACCCCCATCAAGTTACAAGGTGGATGTTACACAGCTCCTTCTGCTTTGACATCAGGAAAGCAATGCATGCACTCAGCATAAATATACAGAAGAATGAAGTGTGTCTTGGTGTGGCACTTATCCCAACTCTAATTACCCAGTATAAAGAGCATAGAGGCATTTTGGCAGGAGCAGTGATGAAAGAAGGGTCAGCCTACTGCTTTTCCTGATAATCCTTCTTATCTCTAAACTATTGCTACAGCATCTGCATGGGAACATGAGACAGGGACACCACTTTGGTCTCTTGATGGTCCTTCTATAATAGATGCATTTCCCTGTCCTCTAGCTCAAGCAAGGACGTCCAATTCTGATTCACCTCCCATACTGTAGTGATCTGCCACAGAAATTAATGACCCTGAGCTACACATCCCACTCTGGATCCATGGCACCTGTAATGTTTTTATGTATTTCTTCAACAAGACACAGTCTTCCTCTTCTTTTGTCCTGGGTGACAACTGCCCTTCCTACATTTTTGCACTCTGTTAGGTTGCAATTCTTAGCCATGATGCAAATTTGTTCATGGTGACAGTAAGTCTGATCTGCCGTTAGGGTCTCAGTCACTGATATGGATAATACAGTGTAGGTCTGACTTGAACTGGTCATCTGAGCCAGTTAATTTCTGTATTTCTCTTGAACTCATTTCTTGATATTTGTTACTTATTCATTATGACTCCTTGACTACAAAGAGTACATCAAAGCTGAATATTTCTCTTTAATCAGGGACCAAAACCATTATCACTCTGATCATAGGATTGCAGCTTTCATATTTTCTTTTCAGACCTATTCTTGGAATGTGTCCCATCATTTAAAATCCTTTTCTAAGGCAGTAAAAATGACCTTTTCTCTTTCAAGGCAAACCTTTTTTTAGGATAGTCCATGGACTTCATGAGTACATGCCAATAATGACACAGATTTTTACACAGATTGAATTTTATTTGCAATAATAATTTTGCAGTATTTTTGCATCTCCAAAATCCTTTCAAAGATTTCTTACAGCAGCAGGTTATTTTGGCTGTGATTTCATGACAAATGGCAGTCCAGCTCTTTGCAAAAGGCTCTTCAAATAGTCATTAAGCTAAGTCTCCTTTCCTGTGAGAGCAGGAGGTAAAGAACTGAGATGTGATTGTATGGATGTATGTGTATTGTATCTGTGGAGATAGTAGAAGAGTGTGCTTTTCAACCTTTATATAAGATACATGTATATATATATAATAGCTAAAATAAGAGTTGATTTTTTTTCTGCTAGATCAAGTAGGAGTTGGAGCTGTTAACAAATAATGCTAAGATGAAAGAGTATAAAGAAACGAACTGATTACTTCTTCTGGCCCAAGTAATATTAACACCACAGCTGTCTTGGCCCCTCTTACACTGACAGGGGAAAAAAAGCCCTGTCTACGAGACAAATCTTAGCTAGAAGGAGAAAGAGAGAAATACATTGGGGCAAACAGACTGCATGTCCTTTTTGGCCCAAGGTCTAGCCTGAGCCAGCAGCAAGGAACTACAGGACACCTGGGCAATGCAATAAGAGGTCAGAGGAACTAGGGCAAGAAAGGGCTGGGGAAGGTCATGTAATCCATCTGCATTCAACAATATACACAATATAATGGGTTATATACAATCTCATTTTCCACACGTAGGATAACATTTGTGAACTATAGAGGCGTTACCATTGCTTGGTCTGTGCTCTCCGAAGAGTGTATTCCTTTGATGCCGAACTTATCTTTCTGAGCAGCTTGCAGAAATTCCCTAAAATCTTTGAAAATTCTCTCACTCCGGGCCCCAGGTGCTGCCCCAGGAGAATATCTGCAGGGTCCCTCTGAGGGAGAGCTCTGAGCAGTCCCCTGTTGCTCGACAGCAAGGCGGGGGCTTGTTCATGCCCTTGTCTATTTAGGGCTTGGTATGGATTTTCCATGCTTGTTTTATTCTCTGTCTGCTAACAACTTGCCCCTGAGTATTTGGAATCAGTATAAAGTGAATAGAGTGAGATACCATATGTTAATTCCAGTATGCTTTTTGGCTGATAAAAGTGAAAAGTATAAGCTCTACAAGAGATTATTGCATATAAATGAGTTAAGGCAATTGCATGGAAAAGCTAGAAAAGCAGTCACTTTACCCATTAAGATTTTATCTAAATAATCTAAATGTTATGAAGGAGGAAAAAAAAAAACAAACTAGGAGGTTGGGTAACAAGATCAAACTACCTAAAAATTATGATCTCTGGTCATGCAGAGATTTCGAATGTTAAACTTTTCAGTATGTCTAAAAGATGCTTAGTATGTGGTGATGCATCAGAACTGTTACTCTCTTGCTTGGGTGGACGTGTGTATTTTGCTGCTGCACATGTTTCTCAGGCAAACACATACAAGTGTCAAGGGAAAGGATGTTGTTCCTTGATGCAGTTGTTCTCTTGACACTTCAAACTATGAAATACACTCCAAATTTCCCAATAGAAAGAGACTGAAATTATGAAGAATAAGATGGACTGAAACGGATGACAGTGTTTAAAAAATGTTGGCTAGTATTGATGTTCTGGAGACAAAAAAAAAATACTCCAAGAACGCTACCCTGAGGAGGTGATTGATATTGTTGCCACGGGGGCCTGTGTCGTGCTGGAAAAGTCACTCCAGCCATGTCAGAGGTGATCATTACTTTTATGCTCCTCGTTTTCTGGGTGCCTGACTGACGACCCTGATATGCAGAAATATGAGGCACTTAAATCTTAGCTGCTACTGAAACCTCCATGTCAGAGCTGGCTGTGAGCTTTCTGATGAAGAATTTTTCTGTTGGAAAATGTTGACTGGTCACAGCTGAGGTTTTCACAGAGTTGTGTTTTTTCCATTGAAGTTATTGTTGTGTGATTCTTAGTACGGAATTGCTGGAAGGAAAAAAAAAAGGGAGGAAAAACAAGGGAGGAAGCTCTGTGCTTTGGAATAATCAAAGCACAGGAGAAACTGCAAAATGAGAGGCTTGGGCTCTCCTCTGGGTCTGCCCGAGCAAAACTCCCCAAATTAATGCCGTTATCTCCTGGGCTGACAGCTATTAGGGGACTGGTGGGGGGACAGGGGGGAAGGAAAAGATCTTTCTCTCTTTCTTTCCAAGTGCTTTTTGCTAAACATTCCAAAGGGGCTTTGCTTCATTACAGTGTGAAAAGAAAAAAGTCTGTGTACTTTTCACAGAAGGGGAGAGCAGCTCTGTGCATGGCTCCCCTTTGGGCAGCTCTGGGTTCAGAGATCAGACACCTCAGTGGATTAGACACTTTTAGCCCCATTTTCCTGTCTCTGAAACCATTAACTTGTTGGTCTGGAGATGCTGGTGAAGTCAGAATACATCACACCTCACACTTGCCTTTTACTCACTGGACCAGTAATGCTGCCAGAGAGGGCAATCGTATCATAGTTGCAATTTGTTCTTAATAATCCACTACAGCTTTTTCCCATCACTTTATTTTCCTCCTTTCTGAGGCAGGATTTAATATTGCTAAGCCACCCACCTGTGGGGCTTTCCCCATCCTCTTCTCAGCTCCAGGTGGAGGGAGTTTTGTGAGCACCAACCTTCCCAAACAAAGTGTGTCCCACCTCTTAACTTTCATGGTTAGAAATTGTCCAGCCTTTGCCTGTGCCAATGTCAGTCTGCTCTCCTTCTTCCTCTGCTGTCTGTGGTTATGGGGAATAATCAACTGCTGCCTTCTCTACTCCCTGTGTTAGCAGACTAAAGACAACCCCTTTCAGGACTCTCTTCTCTGAGATACTTCTATCTCTTTTGACTTTCCTTGCACATCACATTTCCAGGCCCCTTGTTAACTTTCCTGCTCCCTTTTTGAACTGCTTCTAATTTGTCCAGCTTTATTTAAGTCTGATGATCAAAATCAGACACAGCACTCCAGCTGTGGCCTCTCAAGTCCAAGTGCACAGGTCTAATGAGTTGCTGGGCTTTATGTGCATTGCCCTCAGTAACAGATTTTATTCTTGTTAATTTTTCCTAATAACTCTTCAAGTTGTAAGTCATTAGGAACCTCCATTGAAAGCAGTCTGAAGGGTTTGCAGGTTCTCAAATCATCCTTTCTTCATTTTTTGATGTTAAGTACTGAATTTGTGCTTCTGTCTTTGTCCTTCTTTGGATCTCAGAGTTCCTCAATAAGTTTTTGAAGATAATTTTTAATGATGCAAATAACAATTTGGCTATTACTCAAGGTGGATTCAGAAGTTACTGACAACCTGGATATACACATTTTTCACCAGCTCTCTGCCTTTTGTGGCTTGTGTTCCTATTACTGTCTTGAAATTAACTGTGTTAAATATCTGACTACAATTAAATGTCTTTGAGAAGACTGAAACAACAAAGACTTTGAATGCATCTGTAATCCCTATGTCATTTTACCTGCTCTCCTTCCCTGTTAATGGACCTGTACTACTTTCCTTTGCCTTGACACCATTAATAATATTTGCCCTTCATCCCAGAAAGACTGGGGAAGTAAATTAATGATGGCACATTAAGCACCCAGTTACTATAATAAAGAAGGAAATGAATGGCATTTCCAAGATGGTTTTTGCTACTCTGTGTCATATGTGCATTAAAGCCACGTGCTCACAAGTAAGAATGACACGAAATACCGGCTCACTGCTTGGTAATGGAGTGCCATCTGTCCTGGGCACTGGAGGAAGGGTCAGTCCTCGTGCAAATCCATGCATGGTCATGCCACAAAGACTGGATAAGAATCTGCAAGCACAAGTTGCAAATTAGGGCAGCACAATCTTAGCTCTGGGGTTTCCTGGTTTGTGAGCACTTCTCATCACAACTTTGTGTGTCAATAGGTAGAAGGGGAAATATTTGCTCTGCCCCAAGTGCTGAGAAGTGTCCTGACAGCTTCTTCAAGGCACTGAGTGTTTCTGTACCTTGAAAAAAAGAAGTTAGATCTTTCACTCCTGCCTGGGATAGGGCCACAAAAATGATCAGAGGGCTGAAATACCTCTGCTATGTAGAAAAGCTGAGAGTTGGGGTTGTTCAGCCTGGAGAAGAGAAGGTTCCATGGAGAACCTATTGCAGCCTTCCAGTACTTCTAGGGGGCCTATAAGGACAATGGGGACAGTCTATTTAGCAGGGCCTGTTGTGACAGAACAAGGGGTAACTGTTTTAAAACTAAAAGGGCAGAGATTCAGAGTAGATATAAGGAAGAAATTTTCACACTGAGGGTGGTGAAACACTGGCACAAGTTGCCCAGAGAGGTGGTAGATGTCCTGTGCCTGGAAACATTCCACATCAGGTTGGATGAGGCTCTGAACAACCTGTTCTAGTTGTAGGTGTCCCCACTTGGTTGACCTGGATGGTATTTAAAGGTCCCTTTCAACCCTAAACCATCCTACGATTCTATGAATGTAACTAGCATCCTCTTACTGTTCTCTGTTTTTGTTCCTTATGCACAGACAGAAAGAATAATATACTTTTCACAATTTAATAATACTTTAGGAATTTCTGTTCACCCAACATATTTGCTTGAGATTGCTGGGGACTAAATGACAATCTGACATGATGTGACCCACAGCAGCCCCTGTACCAAATGGCAGAAGTTCCTAATGGCTTTTTATAGATCATTTCTTCCTTGGAGAGCACTATGGTGCTGATACTCTGGTTGCCCTACGGCTCATATGACCAGCTGTTTTGTGACTTGTATCTAGCATCGTTCTACCCAGAGGGAACAATTTAAAGTAGACTGTGTTGTCTTTACAACAACCCAGATTTCCTGGTGGCTTGTAGCAAAATTAAGACCTTATCTTCTGCTGAAGAGGTGTGAACAATCACCACAGTGGGTCCAGAGCTGACCCTGGTTTTCTCCCAAATACTTTTTTTTTTTTTTTTCCTCCTGTTGTCCAATCTGGCTGCTGGGGATTTTACTCACAGGTTGTCATCTGACCTCTCTGCCCCCGACTGTAAAATTAATTAAACATGCCTCTCTCCATGCCCGCTCGCTAAACAGGCTGTCCATTCCAGCACTAGTTAGTACGGCCTTTACATCAGTGTTAGCAGGAAATATCTAAATAAGGGGCATGAAAATTTTGCACTCTACCTGCTGTACAAATCAGCTCATTGTACATCCTTTCCTTGTCCTCTCGGTGTACCCTTTTGTCTCCTGTGTCCTTTCGACTTAATTTTAGTTTGCCCTCTACTTTCACCTCCATTACTGTGTTATACATGGGCAGTTGGCTATGTGACTTAATCATATCAGCCTCCTCCCGCTGTTTTACTTCAATCATCTCCAACCTTTCTCCACTGGGCTGACAAAGATACTTTCTCCTGCACTATGAAAACATGATCTAAAACAATATGATAGTGTCACAGTTCTGCCTGCATAATTTCAATAACGTCGCATGTAACCAGTCACCTGGCTGGTTTTTTTTAATGAAATCACCCTTCTTATCAGCCTGGTTTCATTCAGTTCTCACAAAAGGATTGCTCACAGCATGAGTCATGCCAGACATTTCAGTATCTCTGTCAGGAAGTCAGTAAAGATAATAAAAAGGGAGACATGCAGACAAATCATTGGAAATACATTTAAGAGCAGCAATGCTGCTGATAACTTTCATTTTGCAGAATATTAAGAAAAAAAAAAGCAACCAAACCCAAAGAGTAACATTTTGTTTATTAATACTTTTGTATTGCTCTCCACCATGTTTACTTGTGTCTGCTATAAAAATCTAATCTTTCCAACTTCATTTTTCATTTTAAGGTCTTCTGCTCTCAGAACTTTATTCTTGGTAAGAATAACAGAGAACTCAGCAGCACAAGCAAAGTCACTCATTTAATCATGTAAGGATGGGGACGAGCCCACGGCCACAGCTCCAGGGAAGTAGTGCAGAAGGGTGCTGAGAAACGTGTCCTCCTGTTCCTGCTGCTGTCCTTAGGTACATGAGCTGCTTTCTGGTCGCAGTCCCTTCCAGTCCAGAAAAGGAAGGGATTGCTACCACATGCACACTAAGATCATCTCTTGGGTTTTGCCTACATGTTTCTCTCCTCAAAAGAATGTTGTTTTTGTGGTCTGTTCTTGGTTTTTTTTTTTTTCCAAAGTCAATTGACAATACCTACATCATTATGAAGCTTTCCTGGCACTGCAGCTGCTGATTGATGGCTGTGAAAATGCAGCATATTTCATTTTCTTTTTCTAGACGTGAAGCCAGCTGCTAATGGTTTTCACAGGGTGAAGCTGGCAGCTGCAGGATCAGGTCTCAAGGCTCTAACATGTACATTTGCAGGAGAGCCACCTGGGCTTTTGGCTGTTTCATTACTGGGCATTACTGCTCATAAGAAGCGAACTAAGTAAAATGGGTGCTGTGCCTGGCTGCACATTTTGGTGTTTGATTTGGGACACCCCAGTCTTCAGCATCAGATGGAAGTGATCTCAATGATCTTGAAATCTTTCTGTATGCAATTAAAACCCATCGCCTGCTTCCAAAACCACATTAGGTCCCATGGTCTAACAGCTGACATTTATTTAGTTTTATTCATCTGCCTCTTCAAGTCAAATACAGGAAGCAATACATAAGTATTACCCTCCTTATGGTAACTGTGAAAGCTTGCTGAATACTGAAATAAAGCATGAATGCCACTGCATCACTAGGCTGAGTGAGAGCAAGATTGTGGCTCTCTGCAGACAACATTCAGCAGTAAGTAATCTTCTCCTACAGCTCTTGGATAAAATCAGTACCTAAGTACTTGTTCCTTTCACTCTTGAAAAAGGCCGTTTCATTCCAACATGTTTATATTTTGCCCAGCTTCCCTGTATTTTGTGCATAGCAAGGGTCAGGAGACTGTGACAGGCTATGGGGTTGCTGCTCTGCTTCTTCGAGCCCTGTGCAGCACCTTCTGTCTTTGTAAAAGCCTGTTGTGACTGTAAAGAATGATAGGATTGGCCCCTCCCAGACATGTCCATGGTATGTTCTTCTGGGAGGCGGAGGTGGCAAAAACCCATGGCCTTTGGCAGTGTGGTATGTTATTCACTAGGCTGACTTTTAACAAGCCAGACCACATGCCTTGTTTTTCCTAGAGAAACACAGACTCACCAGGATGCCTGGGAAAAAAAAAAAAGAAGGCAGAGCTGCGAAGGGATTCACCATCAGTTTTGTAAGCTGCTGTCAGTCGGGAAGAAAGCTGATCTGCATTTGCATTTACAGTTTTTGGAGTGTTTCACAATGACTGAAATGGGAAAGAGCAGAGCAGAAATGATTGGTTGTGTGGGAATTCCAGCAAGCAGCAAGAGAATTTCATAATCACACGAAATCATGCAAGCACCAATTTTGCATTGTTGGCCACTCTAACCTCACAGAAAATTGACCTTGACACACACTTGAACAATTTGACACAGGAGAACCAGGTTCCATAAGCAGAAATACTGTAAATCAGAACCTTCCCTCTAGATAGGAAAGTCTCGTTTGCTTGATTTCCAATCTATATGATCAACAAATAGAATTGATAATTGTTAAGTGGCTGAAAAGTGGGTGTAGAGTGCACATCACTTTCTCCTGTGAGGCTCTGCAGGTTGAATTCTTTCTCAGAGTGTGCCACAGAGTCTTTAGATAAGGAATTAGTGAAGAATAGCTGAACAGTGAAAGCTATTATCTCAGAAGACTGATATTTACTGGATTGCTGCTTTTTACCTTTCTAGCTGAGTCACAGAATTTCCTTTGTTGCAGCACATACATTTTCCTCCTTGCTCTAACAAATACCATTGAATTGAGTGTGCGCGTCTTATATACTGTTATCTAGAATTATCTCCAAAAACCCTTTTAAGTCCTGTTCACATACAAATGAGACTTGAATACTTCCAGGGCAGAGCAGTACATTAGCAAGCTTGAGAATTAACAATAGAACTGGGTCAATAAAAGAAGGATATACTATCTGATCACAAGGTGAATGTTTCCACTGTAATGTGAAAAGCTACTTTCAGTGCTGAAAATACAGTAGAGCAACAGTTAAATTAATGCCTCTGAATAGACCTCATTTGGATCCCTGCGTACATGTTCAGATTTGTGCAAGCAGAGGGAATGGCTATTATGATAATCAGGGGAATGAAGAGCTTGCTTTGTAAGTAGAGATTAAAATTAATTTGCTTAGCCTAGCAAAAGGGAGACTGAGGATGCATTTCATGTTGCTGATACATACATAGCAGGGAAGGGAACTATGTAGGCTAAGGGAGAACGGTGTTGTGAGAACATCTGCTTTCGGAGCAACATCTGTGAACATAGTTGGGGTGGAAAATAAGGAATTTCTACCTACTGAAAGGTAAAGATCTGGGTGACTTGAGCAAAATACTAATTTGCAGGATGGATTTGATGGCTGCTTCTGTTAACAAGGGACTTGGACTGAGCAAGAGCAATGACGTGGTTCGTACAGGAGGGATTTTTATAATGTAACCGAAGGAACTCTGCATGGTGATATTTGCCAAATCCTCTTTCCAGTATATCTTCTCAGAACCTGGGTGTGACCAAAACAAGTCCTCCTCTGTGTGTCTTGCAAAAACCCAAAGATACCTCCAACCACCCTGGCTGGACTGACAGATCTAACACACCACCCCATTTCTCTTGTGGATGCAACACCTGAAAAACATTCTGGAGACTGAAAATGAGTTTGCTGCATAGAATTTCCCTGACAGGTTACTGGGGTATATTTGATGAAGAGAAAATATCTGCATATTACTGCAGCTACTGAAGCTGGAATGTTCTGGTTCAGGGGATCAGAGAGCTCTGGAAGTTCTGAAGCTCGCCCACTGCTGATTTGATTTAATGCCTACAGGCCATGTTATTGTTTATAATATTTCACTTTTTGATTAAAAAAAAATTGAAAACTATTATCTGTTTTGTTATTTTATCGTCAATTATTGAATTATTGTTGGGGGAGGGTTTATACATTCACCATCTTATCATAAATATTCTGGAATATAAATATGTCTGATTTGTAGACTCTTACTATGAATAAATTAAGCCGGATTTATGAGACTTATAGTCTCTTCTTCCTCTGTTCTTTGGAGAGCTTTGTGAACATGCAATGAGAGCACTTATTTCTTATTATGGAATTTTATTGCCACCGTGTAACTGGGTTAATATAAGAAGTATAAATAAGGATATGCATTTGCCTGTGAGATGCTATAATATGGAGAAGAGCCTCTGAAGTTCAAAAAATATGAACTGAAGTACAGACTGTATAACTTACTCTGTAAATAGGAAAGGGAACCATTTCAAGTGCTGAAGAAAGAAGAGTATGGGGAAATTGTCTAACAGCCAGGATATTTTGCCTTCTAATAGTTCATCTCCTTTTAGATCTACATGTACCTGGCTGATGTTAGCTCATGTAGACTAGAGACTCAGACAATAAGCACATCTTACTTTTAAAAGAAAAAGAGACGAGACATACAAAGTACTCTTTTTTAGTGAAGAATACAATCCTGTGACCCTCTTACCTGTACCCAAACAAAAAAAAGAAAAAAACCAAACCAAAAAACAATCCAAACAAAACACAACAAAACCAAACAAACCAAACCAAAAAACTTCTCGTTTGTCACTGTGCCATCTTCTCATTCTTTCCACACTTTAAGGGTATTTTAATCGCATTAAGTCAGGAGAATACAGGTGATGTCCATGCACAAAAATGAAGGGAAGGCAGAAGGCTGCTGCCAGGCAATGAGGATGGAGCCAGTACAGCTGTGCCTAAAGAGACAGCAGCTGGAAAGGATTGAGGTGGCCACCAAAATGGAGAACAGCTGGGAACCCAAGCAAGAGGCTTTAAAGGAGGCACATACAAAGAGGGTTAACTGAGAGAAGCAGGTGTTGGTTGCCTCATAAGTTGCCGGAGCCCTTGTTGGACGGTGAGTCCAGGGAAGGAGCAGTAGTATGAGGGAGAAGGGTGAGTTTGTGCTTCATACAGGCTGGGGGAAATAGCTTTCTAGCAGCTTTGCAGTCTTTGGGCTGTAGCAGTGAAAAACCTTAGGGAAGGGGTTTGGCACAACAGACACTTTTTGTTTTTCCTTCAAAGCAGAAAGGATGGCTGGGAACCAGCAGGAGGCTGCTGCTGCTACCAAGGGGTGACTGTTGCTCTCAGTCCTCCTGGGCAGAATTTGTTCTGCTGCTGACAAGATTTGCTGCGGTTTTCTGTAGAAATGGGTTGGGGACAAGTTCACAGGCAGGCTGACAGTAAAGCTCAAGATTTTTGAGGAGGGTTTTGTTGCTCTTTGCCCAGTGATATAGATTATAAGCTGTTCTCCTTTTTTTTTTTCTTTTTTTTTTTTTTCCCCCTTTTAATTACCAACCCCTTTTCCCTTTTGCCCTAAATTTGATAGTGCAACAAGTATTTTAAAAATTATCCTAAATTTTTTTAAAGGGTTAAAAATCACACTTTGTCTAGGACAAAAGAGTGATTTTCCGTTGTACATCACTTCTGTAGCCATCTTTGCTGCTCTGTAGTGTCAGCTAGTGGGTTATTTGTTATATTATATTTCACTGTGAAATCCAGTCAGATTAATGACTGTGGGGTCACTTGAGATTTGCATAATTTATATCGATGACTTGCTGTTTGAAATGTTTTATAAAATCAGAAAATAAATTGTAGGTTTTATAAAAATATCATAATTAAAAATTGACTTGTACTAACTGTTGGCTTTGGGAATGTGCATGAATTTCAAGTATAATGGATTGTTTTGCTCAATGAAAACTATAAAAAACCAGGAGAGACTGATGATGATAAAAAGCATACTTTTGGGTGGTTACATTATCAATTTTTGTTGAACCAAATGCTGGTTGCATTTCTTCTGTGCATATTTTATTGACTTCATTGTGACCAGTTGTGGAAGGAGAGCAATGTTTGTATTATAGTGAAGAAATATTATCGTATTCAAAATCAAAACATGTTCTTGAACCAAGTATAAAATTTCAGGAGCCAGAAATCAAACACTTGTTTTAGTTATGTCTTTAATATGACTTAATCACTCCAGAATCTAGCAAGCTGTGATAAATCTTTCTGCTGTAAAAACAGAAGGGATATTTTCTTGCCTTTCTTCACATTAGCAAAGAAAATATTCAGATGGTGAATGTTATTTTTTTCAACAGTTTGGTTTGAGAGAAGCAATGAAAAAAAAATGCAATAGGAGTCTGTGACATGTAAGGTCTCAATGGTTTTTTTGAATGAAAATGGGTCTAAAGGCAGCTGTTAGGATACAAAAATGAGCCGAACTCTGTGTTCTGTATGGCTGGTCTATTCCTAGTGAAAATCAATGGAGTTGATTGTGTAAGAAAATAGACACACTCTTCCATTTTATTTGGTAGCAAACCAAAACTCATGACATGAGCATGCACATGACATGTGCAACAGGACTGCTAAAAATGTAAAGTTCTGCCTTGTTGCTACAATGAGAGACAAAGCAAGAAATACTCTCTTATCCCTTCCCCCTGGAGTGAGAAGGGTGCTGGGGCAAAGTCTAAGCTCCAACTGCTGCCCAGGTGTAGATTGAATAGGAGCTGGAGACTGGAAACTGTGGATATTGGGAGGAGGTGGGTTCTGGGAAGGGTGTGAGAAAAGCAAAGTCCTGGGCCACTGATAGATGGCACAATGCCACCAAAGCATCTTGCTAAAGTTGATCTTGTAGTTATTAACTCAAGGGGAGTGAATCGGGAACAAATGTCCCTTATTTCTATGAGACATAAGATACAATTGCAGGAGCAGGGCAGTGCTATCTGGAGGCTTGTTCTGTTTAAACCCAACCTTTCCTATAATGCAGCAGTGTATGCACAGCAAGGAGCACTCTTTCATGATGAAATTACATGTTCAACAAGCTACACCTCTCAGTCACATAATGTTAATGGTCGTGCAAACAGGAAGAAAAATCCATTTCATGAAGGTGCATTAGAAGGATGTCTGAGATAAGTTTTGATCTGTATGCCAGACATCTGTGATAATAAAAATGAAATTCCACTTAATGGCTACTTTTCCCCTATTTTTGCAACCCAATTCTGGTTTGCTTTGCTATCTTACCTCACTGACAGTCCTAAGAAGCCAGAACAAGGTGGGAGTTTCTGTGAATAACAAATCTGACAGCATAAGGCAAAAAAGAAAAACATGGGGAGATATACGTGAAGCTTCTTGGTGGTAATCATGTAGTGTAAGTGGTATGTTAAACCCAAGAGACCAATTTTATGCTGTGGCTGTCCTACAAATGCTCTTCTGCTATTTAGTGCTGTCTGTTATTGTCAGCTTGTGTGCTCCTTGCAGCTTCACTTGGGTTTCAAATGAGCAATTACATGCTGATAAGTTTTCTGGACCTTTATTTCCCAGTTCCCTGAATTATGGGCTAGTGGCAAAATCACACTGATAAAATCTTCCAGATGCCTTATCTGAGTTTCAGAAATAAGTAACTTGTTGGGTTCACTCAAACTCTCTGACAAAATAGATCACTAGGGGTCACCGGAAAGAAGCAAAACTTTGTATTTAGTCTGGAAAGCTTATAAATGTATACAGTGTTTTTTCAGCTAATCTTTTAGGAGGGATAATTCAGTTTTCAAAAAATAAGACAAATTACTTTTCCACAGACAACAGGTATTTCCTGCTAATGAAAATGCCATTATAGAAGGCCTGTGTTAGAGGAAAATAAAAGGCTTCTGTGCAATTTCTTACATAATAGTGTACTGATACTGAAAAGACACTCTGATTTGAAATTTTACCCCAAGATAAAATAAGGTGCTTGCTCTTATGGTTTAGTAACCTGTGTTAGAATACTGGCTAATATAGCCAGATGAACTTTAATTTTTCTTCTGGGCTTTAATGAAGTAGTAATGATTTGGTTTTGGCCAAAATTCACTGCAATATCTTTAAGCTTATTATTGTAGAAATACAGATTACAGGTTTTCAGAATCTGTTCCAACTCTGTGCTTGAAAATCTTAGAAAATGTATTGTATGAAGTGATGAGAGGTTTACCCAAGGATGCTTGAAAGGACAGCCTGCTCAGGTCAAAAGAATATCTTGGTATACTTTGGGAGAAAAGAACAAGGACAGCATGGGTGGAGTTCAGATTTAAGGGGGATTTAAGGAAGAATTTGGCTCAGCACTATTGTATTGCTCTTCAGTTCATTCTTAGTGCTGAGTAAAGGCACAACTTCCCTCTGAATATTCAGCCAACAGTCAGTGTGGCTTTAATGAAAACTGTCAACAAGCCAAGAAATGCCTCCTTTACCAAAATACATATATTTCTGTATTTTTTTCTGGTGTTTTGATACCTGTCACAGCAGAGGCCAGTGTCTTGCAGGAGTGTTTGGGTGTAGTGAGAGCAGAGATCTGTCTGCTCCCAGCAAAGCTGCACAGTTCATACTCCTGGCAGTGCACATTCATGCATATTCTTCTGTGCTTTGTCTTGGCCTCCTTCAGTCTAGGTAAAATTGACAGTTTCCCCCTCCTTTCTTGAATGTATATATTTTATAGCTAATGAAAAAGCTCAGGAAATATAACTGTCCCTCATATTGATTTTGCTTTTATATAGTGCCTTTTTCCCCAAATGGATGCCAGAATGCACTCTTAAAATCAAACTTTATAGAACAATAATTTCTACCAGAATGGAAAAACATGGCAGCAGCTTAACAGCACACTTTAGTGCTAGACAACACTTTAGGAAATGAAGGTGGCTTTAAGAATCAGGAATAATTCTGTGGCCTTGAAGTTATTAGATATGGGTGTGGAGGAAGACCCAGAGCAGCCTTTCTCACCCCCATCTGCCTGCACTGGGTGGGAGGGCATGATGCCCTGCCAGCCCCATGGTCAAACCCTCTGATATGAGAGTATAGGTGTTCCCAGCCATATTTTATAGGCTGAAAAATTATTTTAGCTATGAGGGCTCTTAAGACAGCAGATTTCAGTTCATGTAGCAAAGAGCATGGCAGCCTCGAGCCATTCATACAGAATTTACTCAAATATATCCCCGTTTAGCTGTCTGCTGTGTGCCAGCAGGTACCTGCTGCTCTCAGCTCCAGGGCCATCATCAGAGTCTCCCAATTTAAGGACTCCTTTGCCTTCAGCAAAATTATTATTTCTGTGAAGTGAAAATTAAGTTCATTTTATCTTGTTTTCTTTATGCAAAATATCCAATTCCCTTATGGCCTCTCTTAAGCATAAAACGGTAGGGATACAGGATGCTCCATTGCTTTCTTTTTGCAGAAAAGGACCTTTGTTTAAAAAAACAGTTGAAAATCAGTGTGTCAGAACATTGCTTAAGCAGCACGGATGAACATAAATCACTCCTTTCTGCGTTGTTGGGGACTTGCAAACAAGTATTGTTACGAATATTGAAATTTACTGTTCCTTTTGTTTAACTTACTCATTTTTCTAAAAAATGTATGCTTGAGTTAGAGTTGATCAGGAATTTTAATAGTTGACTATTTTGTTGTCAATGAAAATTTTTGTAGAAATATACAAGTTTTTAGAAGATCTGTACTATGTTTTGGTACAGGTTCCATCTTAGGAAGGGAGGCATTTGGAGGCTGATGCACTTGGGCGTATGGTTTTGACTGAAAAACCATATATTGATCAACTGAATGATCAGTCTCTCTACCTGACTAACTCTGTACTGGGCTTGCTTTTTTTTTGTTTTTTATAACTAGCAAATAGACATTATGCCATAGAATGAAGGAACCTGCTGTCCATCACAGTTATTTACACCTTTACAGTAGATGAACACGTGGGAACTGACACTGAAGCCCTTATTTTGAGATGTGTTTAATTACTAATAGAAAGTAGAGCAGTTCAAATAAGAGATCTAGAGATATTCTCTGCGGCATAATCGATAGACCAATTCTGAGGTCACTTGTCTGTGACAGAAGAGATTGATCCAGCTCCTCTATCCTAAAGCACAACATCTTTCCTGTCAGAAGTGATTAACAAAATACCAAGCTATCAGTTAGCACTTAGGGTTTTTCCTAGTTCTGTCTCTGTAGGAAAGTAAATTTTTAATTGTTCTCAATTGTTAAAGCAATCAGGAAAAAAACAAAACCTTCCTGTGTAGATCAACAGCAGTTACTCAACCTGAAGTAGGTTATCTTTGGGAAGTCACATAGTCTATAAACTGTTATGCAGATAATCACAGTGCTGAGTTGGGCTATAACAGAGGTGAGCCCCTGATGGAATTCAGTGGCAAAAATCACACTTAATGGGTGGATTTGTACAGTGTATTTATCATGGCCATCATAATTTTTCTCACAACATTTCTGCAGCACTCATTTTAGTGATAATTATATGAAGCAATGATAACAGTGGCAGCCAAAATGGTGTTTCCTATGTTTATGGACACATGTGCCCATCTATGTTACCTTTTACAGGACTGCAAAGTTTTAGTTATGTATTCAGTTTAGCTCCATTAGGAGCAACATAAATATATTAATATATGTTAAGGTTGTCAAAAGACACACCTTATGCCTGTGTGCTGACCAGCTGCAAGGTTTTCAATCTAAGAACCTCACTGAAGGGTCTTCCACAAAGCCTGTGCTTTTCTACCAGGGAATGATTTCTCAGCAAATCTGATTAAAAGAAGACAGAATAAAGTTGTCTGCTTCAAGGGTCTTAAAGACAAATCCAATGTCACCACACAAAACAGACTTTGGGAGACAGCTTGTTTTCCAGCTAATCTTTGCTTAGACAAGTACTTATAGTGTCTCTGCCACCAGCCTTTCTGAGAGGTAAAGCAGCTCCTTCCAGTACCATTTTTTGAACTTGAGTACTTCTGTGCCAGGGTCCCGGGAAGCTGTGGGGAGCTGACCAGGCACGGCTCACCAGGTCCCCTCACATCTTGCCAGTGCTTAGTGAGGATGCTTGGTATTCTTGGGAGGCAATCTGCAAGCCCAGACCTAAGACAGAAGATGAAGTTGTTTTGAAACAGCAGATGAATAATATTGTCAGGAGTCTATTAATGAAAGAAAGTGTCTACACACCCATGCAAAGAGTATAGATAATAGCAAACAGAACAAGAAATCTTAGTGGATAAAAGACATTATGAAGCAGCAGGAATAACTGTGGGTAATTTTCGTGACTAAGATATCAGTTATTGGGAAAATATGAAAAAGGCAGAAGTGAAGGAGTAGGGGTGGGTAGTAGATTTATGATTTATGTCAGAGCTATTTGTATTACAGGGCAGCAATCATGTCAAGAGGAGAAAATAGTTGTAAAAATCTTCTGGGAGATGTATAGCTTGTGCTGGGATCATAGTCTGCAACTCGAATCCAGCTATTCTGAAGTACATCAGTATCTTTAAGCCTAATGCCCTCACACAAGCACACACTAGAGACAGGGATTAAATCAAATTTTAGCCCTCCACATCTGAGCCTGGGTACTTCCACATGGCTGTAGTCTTTGGCTATGATGCCTTAAGGATATATCAAACCTTCACTTCTCTGCAGTGTATTGCAATGAGCAGGATTGCACTGGTGCTGTGCTGGAAAGTATGCACTGGGAAGGCACAAGTTGCAGCAGGTGCTGACCCACCAAGCAGGGCAGTTTGTGTCCCTGCACAGGTACCTCCATGCAGGGAGCTGAGGATGAACTAAATGCATCTTTGCTCCAGACTGGGACAGCTGCAAGCTACACCAGTGCTCTCAGAGTAACTGTTCACAGGGGTTTATTAGGTGGTTCTTTCTTAAATTTGTCCAGCCAAAGGACTGAAAACTATTTATAACTGAAGGATTCATATATTCAATAACTATGAGTGAGACTTTTAAACGATATTATAGGATAAAAGAAGCCTAAATACTTCAGGAATGTGATGGGGTGTGGGTGGCTGAGTTCCCCTGGCACTTAAAAGAATCTGTTGGAGAAAAAAAAAAAGTTTCTGAGGTGATTATGGGCTAGCTAAGGGAGGAGGATAGCTTTTTTTAATCTTGATTTTTATTCTGCTTTATACACATTCATAAATTGAACGATCCACATATTTTAGTGCTTGAAGGAGTTTTAAGTACACTGGAGTAGGACAGTCTCCTTTTCATTTTCCTTGTATTTCTTGCAAGAGAGAAACAAGGAATTAGATTTCACCCTGCTTTTTGTTGTTCCTAGCTCTAATATCAGCATCTAATAAAAGAACAGAGCAAATGGCACTGTATATTTTTATGTATCTTTTTCTCTAGTCCATTAGGAAAAGAACAGAGCTCATGATAAGGTAGCCTGAGTGAATCAAAGTATCTATGCTGTGTTATTGAGGGAGGCTGAGTCACAGTCAAGTAATTTTATAGCATCCCTGTAGTTGATTATAAAGTAAATAATTGGAGGAAAGGGACAGAGAAGACTGTTAAAAATAATCTCTGAAAGATGTTTGTGAATCTGCCCGTTCTGGTAGCTGGACCAGATCAACAAATAATGTATCTGACAAATATAGTGAGGTCTAATAACACTAATTCTAAATAAATTTTGTTATTCATAACAATAATTAAAAATGTTAGCTTAGCTATTAAATAAAATATTGAATGAGTTTTGCCTCCTTTTTCATATAGGTCTGTAAGAATCAATGAGAGAAAATTCCACAAAAATTTGCATGACATTCAAACATCAGCAAAATACAATTTTGAACAGAGATGAGAAGCAAGCAGGAGTTGACATAAGACAGGCTCCTTTAGGTAAAGGAATGGTCTAGTTCAGATCCCAAGTCATTCTCCACTGTCACCCTCAAACTCATTATAGAGCTATTAACTCACGAACTTCTGAGAACCCTCTTGTCTCTGTGACCATCTACTAGATTTTTTTCCATAGACTTTTGCCTTCTGAGACAAAATAACTGTAACTTCGTCAGCCACTTAAAAAAACAAAGATAAAGTAAGACTTGAGTCCAGGATGGGGAATGTTATGCCTTTTATTAGCATAAGGAGGAGGAAAATTTGGGGTGTCCACCAGTTCATGGAAAATGCAATAGCTGCTGAGCTGATGAGACATTAGCAAAATCCTACACGAGGGACCATTTATTGAAACTGACAACACACAAAGCTGCCAAGGGATGGTTGAGCTGTAAAATGCTCCAGCTACCACAGGAGATGCATTACGTTATTGTGCTATGCAGACAAATTGCTATCTAGCTTGCGGAAGCTGCTTTGTGAACAAAATAGGGGAATAAGATAAACTTGCTCTCAATCGATGAATTAATATAAAACCAGCAAAAGGAGCAGCGCAGACTACTACAATCCCTCAACTATATTAGGCAATCAATTTTTTTCCTCTCAATATGTAGAATATTCCCTTGCAGCTCCCCATGGATGCCATGCAGTGTGAACACAGCAATCAAAGTAATAGACGTCAGAATAATCAAAATAATACGTGTCAGAAAGAAGCAAATGAGTACATACATTCATTAAGTAAATCTCCTAAGAGCTTAACACACAAAACTCTTTCCAGAAAAGCTGTACAAACAATCGCATGCACTAACACATGGTCTTACTGTTTTTTCAAAGTCATATGAAAAATATTCTTCAAGCTAATCCCTTTTCTTTTTTTTCCCAATTTCACCATAAATAATCTCTATTTAGGGCAAAATGCATAGTGTAGCTGCCACAACGAAATTAATAAAGGTCATTACTGAAGGTACAATATTTTGAAGTAAACACAAAAAAATGTACAACAAACAATATATGCCATCAGTCACGTATTAAAGACAATATGCATTTTTGTAGTGGACTGAGCATCAGCAATGTTCAACACTAAGCCTCCATCTGTGAGGTGACAAGAAAGACGTTTAATCCAGAAAGAAAGTGGCCAAAAAGTTACAACAAACCTCAAAGTCAGAAATGTCCAAAGAAACAAACTTGTAACAAAATCAGTCAGACCAGTAATCTGGGTGCCTTGAGAACTTTCCCCAGTCAACTATTCCAAGAGCTACAGTACAAACCCGATGAAAAACAAACAAAATGGTGGTACTTGTAGTATTCTCAGCCTTTTGAAGCAGCAAGCCTAGGTCACAAACAAATCGGAGGCTCTTTCATGCCAATGAAATTTCCAAAGCCAGAAACATTTTATTAATCTACAGAAGTGGTCTAGGAAGAAGTAGGAACAAACAGGAAAGAAATTCTGTCTCTAATTAACTTAGTGCAGGAATTGCTTTTCCTCCTTTTCCTGATAACGATAAAGTAGATATAGCATTTTGGAAGGGAATGGAACCTTTCTTGACTGAAAATTAAAGGGGATTTGGGGGAAATTGTATTGGTCACCTAAAATATGTTAAGTAGCCTAAAACCCACCAGCAATACTTTATGTATCCTTCAGTTTGCACATGTAGCCATCTGAGTTCAGAGTTGACAAGGAAGATGGAGAAAGGTTCAGCACTTTTATTACACTCCTATTTACTGTATTGGCTCTTGTTTTAGTTATGAGTTGTGCTGCACTTAATAGGGCTGGGTTGTGACTCAAGGCCTCGGTACAGATCTCAGCTGCACCAAAGGATTTTCTGCATGACCTTGAGCCACTTCACGTTTCCATCCCATCTGTAAAGCAGAATGATGATGCTTCCTCTCTGCAGCAATTTGTCTTGTCAATTGAGGAACAAACACTGATTTGTCTTGACTACTTGCAGCTCCTATCGATTGCAGAGGAAGTTAGATGTATACAATACTTCTTTGGATTTGGCGTTTGGAGACAAAATAACTTTGAAGAACTGGATCATTAAAGCAAGCATTTTGGTCATGAATGTCCTACACTGTTATGAACAGTGTCTAATAAAATGGTCCTCAACTTTAGTACAGCACAAAGTAATAAATAGCTGTTAAGAAGTTTAAAGAGTGTACCAGTTTGGCAGGTCAATGGGAAATAAACAAATCCTTAAGAGAGGCAGTAGAAAGGCAGCCTTCTCACAAGTAATGTGTTTTGTGAGCCTGTATAACTTTGAAAGCAAGCATTAATTTTCATCAGTAGATTAAAAGGCAAATGCTTTGAGCTAAAGACTGTTTCACTACCCAATTTCAAAGTCCCAAAATCCAGTAGTGATATACTGATACTACCCAGGGGAGTAACAGACACATTCACTGCAAGGTGGAAGAGGTTCCCTCACCCCCAAACTGCAATAGCTGCCCACTTTTGCCTTCCTTATGAAAGAACTATTCCCATGGTAAGCATAATCCAAAAAGGTAACAGCAAACACAAATCTTTGTACAACCCCTGCTACTGTTTTTGTTTTGATGTCATGGAATCAGATAAAATCAGATTTCACTCTTAGTTCAACCCATATGAACTGGCTTAATTCCAGATAATGAGTCCAATGGGGTTACCTGATGTTGAAGAGAAACTTGAGGGAAATAAAATATTAACCTGTAAACAGCTTTTGCTAATTAAAAATAATATTGGGAGAGAAACATGTTGTAAAGTGGGACTTGTTACTCCTTATTTGCCATAGTCAGGAAGTCTTGGTTTTACTTTAGGAAAGCCTTTAGCAACATATATTTTGTTTGCACAATGCTATAAATGTCTGTTCTGCTTTTGACTGAGAAGACAGGGAGCCAGAATAATCCCAGTGTAATTTATAAAGTCACAAGGAATGCCTCTGACCAAGCCCACTCATAGCCTGATACCTTGATCCCTGCAAGATGTTTCCAGGCCAGATACCCTGGGCCTGTCCTGGGCTTTTCCTCTACTTGGGGACCCAGAGGGTGGCAGGATCCCTGAGGCTCTGAGGCATTGCTGGGGGTCTGGGTGGCATGTTTAAGATCTGACCAAGGTATGGGAGAGTTTGTCACCTGTGATAGATACGTGAAGCAGGTAGCAAAGGCCCTGAATAGTTTGAATCATTCATTTTGAAACACACGTGGCGAAACGTTCTCTCAGCTCCAATAGGTTTTTGCTTAAAGTAAGGAAAGTCTATGGTGTTGGATTTTGCAGCAGAAGCTCACAGTGAGATTATGGGTTGTTTGTGGGTAGCACACAAAGCAGATTACATACTCAGATTTTTATTTCGTTCCTCTTGTTGAAAGTAAAACCAGGGGTTATAAAATGGAAAGATGTACTGAATAATTTTTGCCATGTTAGTCTATTCTCATTTATTTTCTTAAATCAAATTAGACCACTTGGATCCTTTGAGAATTAACAGTCCTTTCCCACTGGCTATAGGAACCTGGTTTTCCTCTGACACCATCCTCTGTCTTGTCCTCTTTCCTCACCTCAGGATATGCTCAATTTTTTTTCTTGCATGTTTCAGAGTTAAGGAAAATCCACGGGAGTGAACTTGCAAACAATCATATCTGATTTTACTATATATGTAGCACCTTGCAGTGAAACTCCAGTGGATTTTGTGAGCTTGGAGGGAGGCTGTTGCCTTTTGCAGGAAGCTCATATCCAAATTAAAAACTTTTTCACTTGTGTGTTATGAAAAGGCTTCAGATGGGAAAGGGAGCACTTCCATCTCGACAGTGATGTTATAAGCAACTATCTATTTTAAGATAAATACTTTTGTCAAAAATACCTCTGTAAAATAAATCTATTGTCTTTTTCTTTTGATTGACTTATTTACAGAATTTTATCTGAGAAAAGTCTGACAAGCTCTGTGTTGTGTCAGCCCTCCCACATCTATGATTCACCAAGTTGCTTTTGTCCCTGATTCTTTTCTTAATCTTCTAGCAGAGAGCAGCTATGGATGTAATCGGTAACCCTTTCATGTTTCTCAGTCACAGGAAATGATGTAAATACCCCAAATAATGAGAATATCCTCAGTCACTGGGAGCTTCATTACCTAAAATAAAGCTGCAGAAGATGGTAAAATTCTTCCTTGGTCTTTAAAGGACTTTTTCATCTTTTCCTTTTTAACAAGGCATCTGCCAAAAGCTGTTTGGTCAGACGTTCCTTATTCACAGTTAAATTCTTACGGGATTAGTAGGTTTGTTAGAGTACAAAAGTAAACAGCATATGGTTCTGTTAATATCCTTATAATGTCACAAAGCAATCTGTCAGAATGTAAACTTCTCTTCAGCAGTTTCATTTGCTTCAAATTCATACTGTTAAAAAAAAAACAACTGAAAACAAGCCTTCTCAATCCTTCTGCATCACCTACAAGACAGCAAGCTATTTCTTGATTTCTGTTCTGTGTTCCAAGCTCAGTAAGTATGTGTATACATATTACCTTCAGTAACAAAAATAAAGTGGGAAATAGTTACTTAGTTACTAGGAGTTAAAAGGTCATTTCCCCTTGATGAAAAGCTTGTTCTATCAGATAAGTAGCTGCTCCACTCCATAGAACTGGCAACCCTTCAAAAGATTTCAGAAATTAAAGGTATTGTTTGAAGATAAAGGCGATAAGGTCATTTGCCTTCTGTTTAGTCTTGCAAACCTTTCTGGATGACCCTTTGATATTCAGATGAATAGTGCTTTAAATTGGTTTATCCTCATAGAGCTAATGAGTGCTGGCTGACAATCACTTTTTAGACTAGTTTAAACTCTACCGGAATAAGTTTTGTAAAATATTGCAACGTATTTCCATTAAGGGGGGGAGTGCCTCCACAGTTTGCAAAGCTGTGTCCATAACCACTTACAGCACTACATTCTAGTCCTGCTGCTTCCCTCAGTTTTTATTAACTCTCTTTTTACTAGTTGAATTACGTCTAACATGATTTTCAATGTATTCCTGCAGTAGATTAATAAAGCCATATAAACAAGCTACATATGTAAAATCTATGTCCTCTTTGAACTCTGTGCTAGAGTGAAACAAGCCTTATGAGCAGCAGTAGAAAAATTACTCATTCCCAGGGACTGTGTAGCTGTGTATTATTATATGGGTAATTAACTAATCTATAATGTTGCCCTGATATATAGTGTATATACATCTTTCCTTAGAGGAATAGATTCTTATTTTAAAGTGTTTTGGTTTTTTTTTCTTTTATGATTCATTTCATATATTCCATTTATGGGAAAATGTTATGAATATCCTTTAAATGACTTGATATTTTTCTAGTAAAAAGTAAAAATCTGCACACATTTGTAATTTATTTAAAAGGAAAAAAAAGTGAAAGTCCTCTAATGGATAATAAACATTGTGTGCTGTAAGCATGCATAGTTATCACTGTGACCTTAGAAACTGTTTATTTTAACCTTACTTCCATTCTATTTTGGGGACTCTTGCTAATAATAGCCTTCTATAACTCTGACCCACATTCAAAAGCAAATGTAAACAAGATCATCCTAGTTTAAAATACACATGAACTCTATCCCCCAAATGACTGTCAAATAATTAAAAAGTACAAAATCCTTACCTAATAGAGCTGACTCAGTGCTAATGGCCAACAAGGGAATCCAACAGAGGCAGGCAACAAGTTGGAGATGCTGATGGAAAGGAAAGGGCTGCTGCATATTGTCCAGGATAGGTTTTTATCCATGCATCTGCAGTTGCTTAGAAGTTAACTTTTGAAGTACTAAACTTTGCAGGAAAAGACATCAGCCTGCCTGCCTGCTGCAATCTTTTTTTTTTTTTTTTTTTTTCCTTCCCCCTCGTTCTATTCAGTTCACTCTCTCGGAGAGGGTTTAATGTGTCATTAATCCCAGAATTTCCAAGAGGGCAGCCCTCCAGCTATACACGAACCACGCTCACCCACGAACAGACCAGCCGAGAGCATGTGTCCCTCTGCAGCTGCTCGTGCTGCAGCTGCTCTGATTTACACACCCGCTAACACACCCGCGCACACATGGAGGGTGAGAACAGCATGTACTGTCAGCATCGGGGCTAGGCAGGAGATGATCCTGGAGAAATGAAGGCTGTAAACCAAACGTGCCCGCTCTGTGAGGATTTTACAGAAGACAACGCTAACTTCAGGTTACTGCCGTTGTATCTGACAGGGGGTTTATGTGAAAGGGGTTGAAAAAAAATGCTAAAATGCGAGCTTGCCAACAGTTTGGGGTTTGCTTCTGGTTTCTGGAGGTTGCATTTCTGCGAAACTGTTACAGAAGTGGTCTGCGGAGGTTTGTGTCTTGGGTCGTCTGGTGTTTTAGAAAATAGTCCTTTGCTACTGAAATAAAGCGCGGCAGCATTTGCTCTGCCAGCCTATCCTGAAAAACTAGATGTGCGTTTCAGAAGGTGGTCTCGCTGGCAGTACTGACAGAAACAGAAAACCGAAGCAAATGACACTGAAAGGATTCAATCGTTCATGTTGCTCAATCACATTTTTCTAAAGTTTGCACTTATTGCAAAGTGCCCTGTTATTACCATGTGGGTCCTGTGCACTGCTTCTAGTTGGTGTGAGCAGTGTTTGCGGTATGGTGACACACATTGCCAGCTTAATGTACAATATGAAGATTTGCTATTAAATCACATGCTATACTTTGATCTTCATGGCATCTCATTTAGACAATATTGTATCCCTACTCACTGTTCACTGTTTTCTATACATGCCAGCGCTTCTTTTCTTTGACTTGTCAAGTTTAATTGTGTCTGCTTGTTTAAGTGTGGATATTGTAAATTATCTGATAAAAGAGTAATACACAAGTCTGTAAACATTCCATGCAAATAACTGAGGAGCATTTAATCTAAAAGCATAAACAAAGCCATTAAAAATATTTTGCAGTAATGACAAGGATTTCAAATGTTCATTTGGCCTAACTACATCTTTTGAGGAGTTTTACCACTGAATTCCTTGAGGGAAATATAGGTAGGTTATTTAAGAAGAAACTTCTAAAACTTTTTTCTTGATTTTGATTTTGTAAAGTTGCTGCTTTTAATAGTCTTGTTGGATTAGCTATCTCATAGGTGTCACTTGTAACCTTTTCAGTGTGTGTGAGTCTTTGCATTGATTTTACTGATATTTAGTTTACATACCTTCAAGATCATTAAGGGTCCAGGACCAGTATTTCTGATTTTTTTATTTTTTTTTTTTCCCTAAGGAATCCCCATCCATTTCTTGAGTACAAATGTATGAGAAATTACAAAATTCCAGTTTATTTTAAACAAGACACAAATTCTACCTTTACATGGCTTTCTCAGTTAATACTTGAATTTATTTGTGGCTGTTTCCACACTAATAGGGGCCCAATCTTCTTTGACTTGGTCTATAAAGCATAGCTCTAATGTTTAAGATGAAAAAGAGTGAAATCTGTTGTGTGTTGAGATTTATCATTGCCAAGATATTGGCAAGCAAAACCAATTTTCAACAAAGGAAGAGATCTTTCCACAAACAATCCTGCTTTTGTTGGTCTTGTGGGTGCCAAAATCAGAAGTAAAGAGGCGAAAAAATGTGAGTGGAAGATATTCAGGGCAACAGGAGAAAAGGAACTGTTTTGTAGTCTTGCTTATCCCCTTAGCTGTTGTCTCCCTAAGCAGGTTTTATTCAGGGGGAGGCTTTGAAGGTGGTTTCTCCTCGTTACCATGAAATGAAGCTTCCCATCATCCCAGTCAAGGAGTTTCCCTGGGTTGAATGTGGCTCTCTTAATTTTGGGAGGACAAACAGCTCCAGGTCATACAACCAGGTGCAAATATTCCCCAGTTCTCATTTTCCCAGCCCAAGAAGACCTTACAGAAGTCAGAAAAAGAGTGAACACCGCCTTCTCCCTCCCCTCCGATCAATCTAAAAAATCATGGGAAACTAAAGCCATGGAGAACCTGTATAAAAATACTGGAAAATACTCTCACAGTTTCCATACCATTAACCTCAGTAAGAGGAGAACCTGAAACTCCACAGAAAGTTGGTGTAGTCAAATGTGGGTAGTGAAAATTGGAAACAATTAGCTCCACTGTCTGTACAAAAAGAACACAACACTGAAGGCCTGACCCCAGACCATCTTGTATTACATTAATTTTCAATGGTAGGGGTGGATATGGGGACTTAAGTCAAGCCAAAAGTCACAGCTGGAAGCTGGCAGCAGCATTTCAGACTTGGCCGAAAAATGTTTGATGGATATGCATGTTAGGTATTCAGATCTCTTCACTTTATAAGAAAGAGACAGTGTTTGCCTGCAACATCCCACTCAGCGTGCTGGTGCTTCGATGCTGGGAATGGCTGGAGGAGCTGTGCTGACTCGGGGAGGAGAGGACTGGGCAGCCCAGGGGGAGGTAAGCAGAGGTAGGAGGAAGGCTGTGGGAAGAGTATTAAGAACAACAGTCTTTGCTTTTTTCTTCAGATTCAGAACCAAAACTCAGGATGGGAGTGAACAATAACATGATAAAAATGCAAATACCTTGAAGGCCTCCAAAGATGTGACTTTCTGACACTTTGTTCCAACTATGAAATGGTCAGGGCTCTCAAATCAGCGGAGGAATTTTAAGACTTGCATGCAGAAGTCCTGGGCTGTAGTGAAGATGAATGCCATCACCCAGATATCTTCTGAAGGTCATAAGGAAGTGTCTGTCTAGCTGAGTACCCCCAGAAAGAAGAATAGAGAGGTAAACTATGTCACTTTTCTCAAAAATGGATTGGGGCAAGCACTTTCCTTTTGCATTTGATCCAGCCAGCAGTTGTACAATTCTTTTCAGCTCTTTCACACACAGAAAATGATATAAAAATGACAGTCCAGGTTTATTTCCTTCTGCTTCCTATGAGGAATACCCTTACTACAAGGCTATCCCCTGGGGTGGCTTTCTAGGCATGGAAGAGATTTGTTATTCATGGGTGACATAGAGAGCATGACCCTGCTTGTACACACACTTTCCTAGTAGGACAGAGCCCTTCAGAGGGAAAAGACATCTTCACTAAATAGTAGAATTTTTCTTGTGAATCCAAATTTACACATTTACAGGTGCCAAAACCCTCTGCTCTGCTTTTTTCTTTGTGTGTTTTATCTGATCTGAAATAGCTGCCAAGTCCGGTGACAAGGAATAAACTCGCTGCGCTCCCAGGCCAATCCCTTCTCTGTGGGTAGGGGCTTGCCGTGTCCTCTGACTCTTTCAATCCTTTCTGCAGCTTCTGAGCAGGAGGAGAGGTTGACATAACGGATTTTAACTGAGTCCCAGCAGTTTCCAACAAATGTCCCCCAGCAAAGGGTTTTCCTATAAGGGATGAGAAGGGGTTCAGGCCTGGAATTCTCTTTGCTATTGGCTAATATTTCTTTTAGTCATCTGTGTTCATATATTTTAGAGAAATGCCAAGCACGCTTATTATAACCAAAATACAGTGTTCACACACCTTGTTAGCCCAAACAACTACTCCTTATCTCACCATTCTTATTTCAAGACTGCACAGGAGAGTGACATTAAATAGGAAGACCTTCATCTCAGCTTGTACCTAGTCTGGGGAAATAAACAGTGGTTAAACAGTGATTAGAGCTTGTGTTTTCTTCTGGTTCATGTTCTACAGTGTTTCTGGTTCTTCAGAAAAGAAGTAGCAGTATATGTAATTTACAGGACCTATCTCTTCAGACTAGTTGTGATTTTTAGGGCAATAATTCATTATACAAAAGCATATCCCTCTTTGCACAGCTCTGGGAGTATAGGGTGTGATTTGTACATTCGATCATTTGGTGTGTTTATCTTTCAGCTTCTAATTCCCTTGTGGGAGAACTCTGATGGCTTTCAAGCACATCACTCCTCATTAGCCAGTGGACCAAACTATGGGAGTTCAAGCTCTAAAGCAGATGTGAAGTGAAGAAACCTATTCATTATCTCCAGGTTTTTTTTAAGGGCATACAGAATGCAAGCACTTGGGCTCTGAGACAGTGTAAGTGAATCTATTAGAGAGATTTCCTTGTAGCTATGCTGGCCTTTGACGTGGGTCAAGGTTGGATGTGATCCCTGACCTGACATGGTGCACCCACAGCTCTAGGTGTGCAGGGGGATGAAACTCTGTTTTGCTTTCTTCACTGCTTTTCCCCATTTGTTTCCCTGGTTATCTGAACTTTAGCTGAGTGCAGCATGCCCTTATTAAATTTGCAGCATGCACCATCAGTGCCCTTCTCAGATGGACACCTCTGCCAGGGCAGGTGAGCTATACATGAGCTCAAGCATTCTGTGAACTCGTGAGTGCTATGGCATGGTCAGGACTGAGGCGTGCATTCTTCATACAGATTCCTTACTGGAAAACACCGAACTATTGTAGAGATAGCAATATAAATCACATCTGCAATTCACCTCTGCTCTAGAGTGCCCTAAGATATTCAGAAGAATGTTGTCATTGCTCAGCAGCTCAAAACCAAAAATGACTTTTCTATGTGAAGAGATTGGCAATTAGCAAATACTAAGGAAGGAGTTAAATTTTTTATTGATTTTTTTTGTTGTTGTTCTTAGATCAGCTCAGTATTTCTTGCATTTTTTGTGAGCTGCTCTGGTGCCTAAATTGAGCATGTCTTCCACTAGGAACTGCTTCAGCTTCTGCAAACATAATTTATTGTGCAAGTTAGGTAAAATGAATCACTTGATTAAGTAAAAAACAACCCTGCATTTTAATTGTTCCTCTGCAAAATTAATATTAATAAGTATGGAAGTATCATAATGCTCTCATGGAGTGGAAATTCTCAAAACACTTATATATTGGTGGGTTAGTTCAATAATACAGGGTATAGTAGGGAAAAGGAATTGGACTTTTTCTGAAAAACTTCTTTGCCTATTCTCCCTAATAGGGAGACTTGACTTATCTTGACTAGATAGTGAAAAGAAAGAGTATGAAAAATGGCTACTCATAGCCTTGATTATGGACAGATAACACCAATACAAAAATCACTATTATGCAGAAAAATTGCAGACTGAATTTTCCCATTGAGTGAACTTTCCATTTAGGAAACAGTTTTCTCTGAAATGACAGCAGAAGGACATTTCACAGGAGCTTTTCATCAGTATTAGCAGTGGTAAGGCATGAAGTGGAAACGTGGTGCTCCTGCCTTGAACCATTTCATTCAGTCCTTTTCTGGAACTTTTCTCTTTGAAGAAATCAAAATCATAAAGGGCAACCAGTGCAGTGCCACTCCCTGCCCAGATCTTCCAGCCAGAAGTAATAATGAGAACCAGAGCAGAACCACCGGGTTTAATAACAAAAGGTGGGAATTTGGCTTGGGTTAAAACAGCTTACAACCAGCATTAATACTGACTATCCATAAATCTGTCATCTAATCTGTCATCTCCTCTTTCATCCTCCTTTTCCATCTTGGCTATTGCAATTTGATATTGTAATTGATCCTCTGTAAGCAGATATAGTGCTCAAAGAAAGCTCAATTACTGCAAGTGGCCTTGACAGGGCTCCTCTTGAGCAGACCTGGTGGTTGCTTCTACTTCTTCAACACAGATCTTACCTCTTTAGGGCTTTTAGACTGCTGAAGGAGCAAGGAATACTAGGAGTAAATAAAAAACACATACCTGTATCAAAAATATAATATAAATGGTGTCAAAATATAAAATACATCTAACTCGTGGATGAATGATAATAAGTGGCAGAGAAATGAGAGTATTACAGCATAGATTACGCCCCTCATTTGATTCAATTGCTTTTCTACATTCATTGAAGAAAGAAAAATGTTGCAAATGTTATTTCTTTACAGAGATGATAGGTTAGTCTAAGTATTAATGGGGATATTCATCACTATCAGATTGACTCTAAAGATAGCTTTAAGAGACAGGTATCCCAGCAGATTTAACAAGGACGGTTCTATTCCTCCACAGGATGCTCCCCATAGTATATAGTTTTAGGGTCTCTGAGAAATCCCCTGGAGAGACCTCAGACTGTAGAAGACACCAAGGTGTATCAGCCTAGTTTTGTAATTCCCCCTCTTCTTCCTGCCATCAGTGTCATACACAAATAGGAAATGAGTTTAACAATTTTGTTAAAACATTTACAATGGAACAAATAATTTTATTTCAGGCTCCCAGTAACATATGTTTCACTCTATAACCTTATCACAGATTAGGTTGCTTTGGAAAAGACAGAGATTTATTCTGAAACATTTTTCTTTCATCTCTTTATAGTTCTGTTGATGATTTTAAATGTTGTTCCACTGGTACTTACATACAGTAAGTGATAAATGATATATTACGACAACAACTCCATGAAGCTGAATTGCTTTTTTTAAGCGAATTTAGTGAATTTACTGCCTTGAAAGGTAACAGATTGATAGTACTAGTGAATTAAATCCTCTCTTTATCCCCAGAACAAGTATAATATGGGCATTGCAAGTATTTTCTACACCCATAAATCAGCCATGGCACCTCAACTATCATCCGTAGGGACCTCCTGCTCCCTGCTTTTTTTCTCTTTTGCCTTTTTTTTTTTTTTACTAAAACTTTGTCCTCTAGGGATTTTACAGAATACATCAGTTTCAAGAAGAAAAGAGCAGTGATATATCTCATTACTTTCTCTTTGTTTATATTAAACAATAATTATCAACATTTTATATTAGAAAATACATACAGGGAATAGCACGTGTTGGTCATTAGTGGTGCCTTGGAAGGTGGAAATACAGGTCATAAACAGTGTACTTCCAGCCATGGATGTGAGACTCTACCTCTTACAGAAACTCTTTTTAAACTCTCAGCTTTTTTACTGCTAATATTGTCATAAACCTCCAAGTGACCATCAGCTTTAGCCCACCTTGAAAATAACTGAACTAGAGAAATGTTGGAAATACAGGGCTAGATTCTCTCACATATATTTACTTCATTGCTCTCAGTGGAGTTAATCTGATTTATACACATCACCCCACAGGAAAAGCAAGTTACCAACAGAACTCTGAAGGACCTCATGGGAGCTAAGGGCCAATTTATAGCCAGCCCTATAATTTATTTTACACAAGGCTTCCTCTGTTCAGTATTCTAAACTAGACGTTTTGTAAATTCCATGTTTTTGTCTTTTGAGATGGATAAAAATCAATTCATTACTGGATTTTTATGAAGAAAACTGTGTGGAGGGGAAAGCAGGTGTTAAATAATAGAAACACTCCAAACATGTTATTTTGTATCTTGTAGAACCATAGAATTGTCAGTGTTGGAAGGGACCTTAAAGATCATCTAGTTCTGACCCCCCTGCCATGGGCAGGGACATCTCCTACTAGAGCAGGTTGCTCAGAGCCCCATCCAGCCTGGCCTTAAAAACTTCAAAGGATGGGGCTTCCACCACCTCTCTGGGCAACCTGTTCCAGTGTCTCACCACCCTCATGGGGAAGAACTTCTTCCT
>WTSP01014511.1:30684-41056 GCA_025331215.1 Actenoides lindsayi | reverse complement strand
GGATGGGGCTCTGAGCAACCTGCTCTAGTGGGAGGTGTCCCTGCCCATAGCAGGGGGGTTGGAACTAGATGATCTTTAAGGTCCCTTCCAACCCCGACGATTCTATGGTTCTATGATCTTCCAACAGAAAGAACCTCTTGCTATGAAAATGAACTCATTAGTTTTCAAATAATGCTCTTTTAACTAAGGCCTGAAGAGCAAAATACTGTATAGACAGTAAGAGGACTCCCATTGGATGCAATGAAAATCTCCACATGAGTTTTCTCAACCATAGTTGGAGGAAGCCCCCTCCTCACAGATATCACTGCATGATTTACCAGGCTCCGAGCAACCCTCCCTGGTTTAAAGGATTTCCTCCATTCTGTTCCTATTTCCCTCAAGCAGATGTCTCTGTATACTTTATCCCCTTCTTCTGTGTCAATCTCCCTTTCTTCATGCTCCTCCAATGCTTTGGGAGAAGAGTGGCAAGGCACAGGAGATTTAGCCCCGCAGATGCTGTATAATTTTTTTTTCCCGCCCTAAGGAAATGTCACCTAAGGACTATGTCTGGCTATTTCTCCCGTTCTTCTCCAGCATTTGCATTGCCACCTCCCCACGAGGGTGATATATGGTGCACCTTGGGCACCTAAGATGGTGTATCTACCCCACTATCCCAAACCCCAAACAATAACCAAATAATAACATTTCTGCTGTTTCCTGTCTGTGTTCCTCAAGGGTATAGTACGAAGCATATAGTACATATATATATAGTGTACATATATATATAAAAAACAAAGTCAAATGAGAAATAGGGTGAAAATGAATGACAGGTGCCTTGTGTTTGGGAGGAGATGTGGGAGCTGGAAGGATTTGCAGAATGTTGAGAGAAACCTAGGAGACTTTAGGGTGAAGATGAAAATTCAGAAGTTTGTTTCTGGATCCCCAGTTTCAAACTGAGTTTCACCCCTTCCTCACATTTGGGAAATGATTATATGTTGGAATCAAGATGAGGAAATTTAATTGAATGGCCTGAGGGAACAGCAAAAGTGCTTTTTGCTCACATCAATTTTTTCTGCCTGTTTAATAAAAACAAGATCAGGTTTAGATCAAGATTCAGACACATCAGGCTGAAATTAGAGAAGTCAGACTAAGTAACAAAATGAGGCTCATAGTTATGGGGGTATTAACTGATACTGTCATGTGGGAATGGAGCAGAAACACAGAGCTTTTCATGGTGCCTGCATATAAGCTCCAGCAGTGTATATGCTCTGAGGCTAACCTCCTAAGTTTCCAAGTGCTGGCCATTGATGCATTGATCAGACAGCTGTGGTAGACTGGGTCACTGAGTCTGAGTTTTTTAGTTGGGAGAAAATTACCTGGTCTTCATCCAAAAGGGATCATCTGCAAGCAGTGAAACTATTAACTAGGTTTTCATTTGTATTTTATGTTGAGTTTTTGTTGTGTTGTTTGTTTGGGTTTTTTTTTGCCAGAAGGATCAACAATAGTTCATTTCGCTAACCAAGCCAGAATGGATTCAACTAAAATCCCAAATTCATTTCAAGAGAAAGATTAAGACCTTTGTGCTCTGTGGTTTTATTACAGAGCCATAAGCATAATGAAGACAAATTGTTTTGTTAAGTTGACATAGGTTTTTCAGTGAGAGGTTTGGCAGAAATCTGAAACTCAAAGGTTCTGGAAGGATCAGAAAGAAAAAAAAGTTATTTTATTCTGCATTTTTAAGAAGATCATTCTTAAATTAGTATTTTTTTGATATTTCTATATCTTCTCATTTGCCTATCTAGCTATTGCTAAGATCATTTCATATGTCTGTATAGTATGTATGTCACTTACACATAATTTTCACAGAATCACAGAATGTTCAGGGTTGGAAGAGACCTTGAAAGATCATCTAGTCCAACCCCCCTGCCAGAGCAGGATCACCTAGAGCAGGTCACACAGGAACATGTCCAAGTGGGTTTTGAATATCTCCAGAGAAAGAGACTCCACAACCTCCCTGGGCAGCCTGTTCCAGTGCTCTGTCACCATCACCATGAAAAAGTTTGTCTTTACTTTTACAAGGAACCTCCTATGTTCCAGCTTGCACCTGTTGCCCCTTGTCCTACCATTGGACGTCACTGAGAAGAGCCTGGCTCCATCTTCCTGACACTCACCTTTTACATATTTATAAACATTAACGAGGTCCAACTTCATTATACTAAACTTTAAAAACAGATATAACTTTTTCATAGTAGAGTTTTGTAAAGGCAAGTTAACAAAATAAAATGTATATGATCCCTGCCAAAATTAAAAAAAAAAAAAAAAGGATTTTGTAAAATGAAGCAGTAGAAGAATTAAAAAAGCTGAAGTTTTAAAGATTTGTAAAAATTCTTAACACTTACAGGGTTGCTGCAAAATCTGCTCTATTTCAAAGTGCTCTTTTATCGATGATCTAGCTTATACTGAGTAGTTCAGAAAAAATCCACTCAAAAGGAAAAAACCTTAATATCTTCTATCTTTTACTAAAATATGTCATGTGTACTGCTCAAGAAGTATATTAGTGTTGACAAAACTGCAATATTTTAGAATGAACAGATTTACATTTTCTTGAAAAATATGTATAGTACACTATTTGGCCAAATGGAGAAAACCAGAAACTTTGAGTTCTTTTTTAAAAATGTTGTGTTTCCTAGTCATACCACTGTTAATGTCATTCTGTCTTAGATTACATGAAGAATTTCACATAAACACTTAAAACGGTAAATTGCTGATAGAAGTGTTTTTTAAGGGTGTGCTGACAGCATCTTGAAAACTGTTGTCAGTTTTCAACAACTACCAGATTAAGGCAAATCTTGTGGTTCTGAAACTGATCATATTTAAGAGATAGAAGACATCATCTCAGGCTATCCTGAAGCAGAGACCATTATCAGATACTTCTCCCATTCCCCACGTCTGCCGCAGGGAACACGCGCTCCATCAAAAAATAGGAAGTACTTGAGTACAGTTCAGAAACATCTTTTTATCCCATAGTCATATTAAAAGATTTTCCTTCCATCCTCAAACTGCATTGTTTGGCACAGAACATTTTTGTTATACAGAACCTCCCTTTTAGGCAGTTGCAGATATGAGATGCTGAAACAGCAGAGCTTTGATAGGTTTGCACTGTCATGGACCGGATTATAAGAAAGGTACTGTAATTTGGTATAAATTTATGAGAGTTCAAAGGTAAATGTTCTTGCCTTACTTGTGGGTACCATGTGCTTTATTTTGTGCACTCACAGTGCTTCACAAGGATTGGTGGTGACAAGGACAGTGCCTGGGGCAAGCCCTCAGGAGGTGGGTCCATGAGGGAGGTTTCCACAGAGCTTTCAGCACAGCTCTTTTTCACAAGGTGAAACATGTTTTTGACAGAGTTTTCTCTCTTCAACTTTTCTGCTCAAGTATAAATAATTTTTGTAAGTTCTCCATCATGTATTTGATCTGTATGTTGTGCCCATTTTTAAAAAATTTTTTTTTATTGTCTGAGTGAAAGAATTTTGCAAAATTTACATGGATAGCAGTACTATTTTTAATGTATAATCTGCTTGAATGGCCCAGAAAACTGTTCTATAAATGATGAGATAGGGAGAGAGACAAGCATGCACCCCACTGTTGGGAAGAAGAGCTAATTTGAGCTGGTTTATATCTAATGGTTTAAATTACACTGTTGTTTTTCTTTACAGTGCTTTGAAACATCATCCTTACCAAAGATCCTGTGGAGAGAAGTAGAATAAAATTATATGGGCCAAAGCCTCTGATTCTTCAGTCTACTGTAGCATATTATGTAGCAATGTTTACAGGTACATGGCAGTTTGTATTTTCTTTGATGCAAAATTTAAGAGCCATCAACTGAATCTGTACACTCTGCTGTCTTTGTATGTGATTCTACCATATAATTAATTTGTTACTTTAAATGTTGAATACAAATACTTGTTTGAAAAAATAAACCTAAACCAAAGTTAACCAAATGTAAAAGAAATTATCAATTAAACTAAAAGTAGTTAAACTAAAAGAAAAATAATTTCTTCGTATTAGGCACATGCTAAGGAAACATACTGAGTGAATCAAGAATTCCAGACAGATCCAAACCTCATTTTTACACTGGTAATACAGTGATAAAGTTTAGACACTTGGTCATGTCAGTATTCACAGAAGGAGTTGTCCAAAGTGTCCTCTGCTAATGAATTAGTCCTAGCTATCCAGAATCATAGTCATAGAATGTTAAGGATTGGAAAGAACCTCTAGAGATCATCAAATCCACCCCCCCTGCCAAAGCGGGATCACCCAGAGCAGGCCACACAGGAACACATCCAGGTGGATTTTGAAAAATTCCAGAGAAGGAGATTCCACAAACTCTCTGGGCAGCCTGTTCCAGAGCTCTGTCACACTCACAGTAAATACGTTACTCCTCATGTTGAGGTGGAACCTTCTATGTTCAAGTTTATACCCATTATTCCTTGTCCTATTACTGGGCACTACAGAAAAGAGATTGGCTCCTTCCATTTGATACCCACCGCTCAGATATTTATAGACATTATCAAGATCCCCAAAGTTCAGAAGTATAGGAATGTGCAAGGAAATTAGAAATTAAAAACACCTGCATATTCTAATAGGCAGAAGGTTTGCGAGAATCTGAGGATAAGTCAGAGATTTTGTCTACTGCGTAATATGAGGAGAGAAAAAAAAACACTATATGGATTATATTTTCAATCAACATTGAGTGAGATTTTGTTATCCTGACTGATTTTCTTATGGTCAATGAGCAAAAGGACTTGAGTAAGTACTGTACAATAGTATTCATTTTAAAAACACTTGTGAGGAGTTGATATTTAACTGAGGGTAACTTGGCTTCATGGTCAGTGATGAAGCTTGTAATCAATTTATACCAGGCAGTAAGTTCTTAACTGGGCTATTTTAAAGAGTCCCATATGGCTGTGGGCTGAGGGCTCAGAACTGCTCTCTGGATAGTAATAAAACTGCCTGAGTGATATTTGGTGACTGTCTTATTCCCTGAGCACTTAAGACTTTCCTTGAGCATTTAAGAGTGGAGAAAATCCTTGACATCTTCTGAGTGAGAAAACTGAAATACACTAGAAGTCTGTATCATCAGAAGTAACATAATTTTTTTCTGAAACATGATGGTATGACAAGGTAAAACTATATATATATATATGTATACTATAAAACAGAACAGCAAACATGCATGAAACATGATTAGTTCCCCCGAATTTACAGAATAAGAAACAGATGAACAGAATCTCCCAAATGGTCAGAAAAAAGGCCAGAAAAACAAAATGCTAGGTGGCTGGCTACAATAAAATGCTGTATTCTATAATATGAAAAAAAGACATGATTTGTAGTTATGGGGTCATGGAGTCTGCAAAGCCCTGGGTGAAATAAATGGGGAAGTTCATAGCTCCCAGAGATATAATTTCAAATTTTCTTTGTCTCAGGAAGACACTTGGTTACACTCTGCTACCTTCCATCGGTTAAGGCACTGCTCAGGCTTTCAAGGTTATAGCAAGAAAGGCTAGAAACAAAGCTCTATTTTATTTTGGTTTTAATGAATACTGAGATGCTAGAGTCCCTGTTGGCTGTGAGAAGTACTTTCTAGAGCAAAGTATGTAGCCATGAAATAAAGTGGGTCCTAGACTAATTTATTTCCCCACACATTTCTTCATCTTTGTATTCTCCATTTCACAATGTCTATGATTTGAAAGATGACTTCTGAGGGATTTTCAGTAAAGTCTCACTCCCATTAACAAGTAACAACATCTAAGTAAAATAATGTAAATCACTGGCAAAATAAACTGAAGTGATAAGTTTGACTGTAAGTTTCTGAGTATGCAGGTTTTTACTGCTTCAGGTGATGGTAGTCTCCTAGAAGTGATAAAGTCTGACCCTTTTACTTTCTAAGATGATGTAACTCAACAGGATCAGCCTGCGTGTCATAATACAGAACCATGTGTGTTGCCATGTGTAGGCTACTGCTCATCTGGTTTCAGCTGTGGTACAGATTTTCTCCTTTTCATCTAAGGTAGCAACAGATCAATATAACAGTACTAACTGATATATTTAAAAGAAGGGATTTCTGTATTACTGGACACTTGTGAAGAAGACTTAAATAAATTAAAGAATATATGAAGGGAGAAGTGTGATGAGAGAAAAAAAATTAGAAATATCCTCAGTGAGGTAATTTCTACAGGATGTAGCTAAAGTATTTTCCATCTTGCTGTTAGTAATGCTATGGTTTTGATTCATTCGAAGTTATTCTTTAAACTGTTTCTGCAATGTTACTAAATAAGAGAAAAAAAAAACCAAACAGTTTAGAAGTTCTGGATTGTAAAATAGGTACATTTTTTCCCTTACTCATCAAGCTAGTCAGAAGTAATGAAATAATTTCTTGAAGAAAAAAAAAAGCTTTTTTATCTTCACACCAGTCTCCCTGATCTGAAGAACACGTAAGAAGCATATAAATATGTTCTTGATGTTGTACAGAGATGGCATATTTTTCTGGTTTGTTTGTAAATCGTGGCAGAATGCAATAGGCACAATTCTCAGTTACGTTACTATAAATTGAGAATGCCATACTCAGGAAAAAAAGTAATCATAAAAGCTTGCATGTAAAAGATCAAATACCATCCCAGATCACGAAAATTGTTATATATACTTCACAGTTACAACTGATTAAATTATTTCAGATTACACAAATTGTCAGATCCATAACAATGACATATTTAAGATATGTAATTATCTATACCATGTAAGATCACTAAAGTGGTATTTTAATTTTATGTTGGTAAGTTTCAAACCCATATATTTTAATAGGATTTTTGCAGAGGAGCAAAATGAATCCCATAAATTTAGAGCATATTGTTCTTGCTTAGTCTTATGGTAGTTAGGCATCAGTTAGCATTACACAATTCTCTCTTTGTTAAAAAGAAAAAAGGGTAAAAAGAGAAAAAGGATTTTGAAAATGGAGCTCTATATTACCTTAGAAAAGAATGAATGAGATGAAATTAAGATCTTGAAAGACCTCAAGCAGAAATTAAAGGTCTGAAACATTTCTTTTCACTCCTATATAAAATTTTCTTTTTGTCTTTTGCTTGATTTTCAAAATCCTTTGAAAGGTTTCTTTGGTCAAAAGCTGAACACAGTTGGAGCCCTTACAAGCAATTTCTTTAAGAGAAGAGAACCTACAAAACGGTTGCAGTTGTTCAGTTGTTGAATGGAGAATCTCATTTGCAAAGTAAGTGTACTGCTGCTTTACTGTCACGTACAGTTTTTAAATAATGAGTCTTATTAAATATCTACCTAATTGAGCCAGAATCATTCTGGACATAGTAATGAATTTTTGAATAAAAGAAGCAAGACCAGAAGGACATTGTTGTATCCTCTTGTTAGCTAGTGCAAAACCTGGAAGAACTTCCTTCCATTTACAACAAAATTTGTCTGTTATGATTTAGGAATTGACAGGCTGTGTTAAATTAGACTGTACATCAATTCTATCATGCTGTTTTACTTAGAATGAAATGTGCTATCAATTGTAAAATAGCTTGCACGTGTCTAAAAAAAATTATAGGCAACCATTCTCCTGAATATTCTAATACATGTTTTTATTTCTGTTTTTTTTTTTTTGCAAATCAATATTGTCTGCATGGTACATACCAATTATATCTTAATTTCCTCAAACACTGAGGCATTATTATTGCACAGCTTTTAAACTTGTCAGTGCAAGCTGATTACTTCTGCTAATCTTCCTTTTATAAGCATGACTGTAAAGAGTAGTTGCTTTCTAAATGTTAAAAGTACTAAATTAATTCCATGCTGTTCTTATTCCATCATTTGTGTTTACTATACAAGGTTGCATCATTTTTGAGAGTGCTTTTCTTGGAGAAATATAAATTGCAGTGGTCCTCACTGGATGACCATAGGGACAAGCGGTCCACTACGGTAACATGACTTTATCATTTGCCATACTTCAAAGGACGCACGCCAACACACAGGTTTGTATAAAAACATATAGCACTCTTCCACTTGACACACTAGCAAAGTGCTGCCAGGCAACATGCACATTTTATAGCTTGTAATGATCAAGAGAACAAAAATTGCAAAATGTTCATGTGGAGATCTACTAAGGTGTTAGTGGTAAAGAGCAAAATAAAGACAGAATAACCACATGATTTTAAAACACGTATTACAGATGGTTTTGGGTTTTTTTGCTGTAGGATGAAAATTTCATCCTGCAATCTCCCCCTTAAAATGACCCGTCAATTTGTTATACGGAACAACCTCTAGTGGAGTGTTAACTCAAAAGCAAAAAAGATAAATTCAAAAATACCCATGTAGGTATTTGTTTAAATTTAAATAACAGTTAATTAAAACATTGTGCATTCTACATTTGCAAACAGATGAGTGTTTCACATGTCTACTGAGATTCATAGGGTACATATGAGGTTCCTTACAACCAGGGGAACTATTTAAGAGTTAATTCAAAAAGCTGGAAGACATGACCAGTGCAACAGGACTCTGATTCTTCATGGAAGCTGAGATGTCCTAGTTCTGAGGCAGAAGTAGAAGAGAGAAGTCAAGGACAGAACATAGGGAGCATAGAACTGTAGCCTTTCGCTAACATAGTTTTCAAATAAGGTAGTTTTCAACAAAATAAGATGCCTCAAAAAACAGAGAGAGAAACTATGTGATAGAGAGTGGCTGCTACTGCTAACCAAGGTATAGAGTGGAAATAGAGGTTACCTAAATAAGTTTCACTGGAAAATATGAATGAAAATGCAATTTACTTTTTTAGGGCATACAAAGTTTTCGTGATTCTGAAAATTCTGATGACAAAAATACATCAGCTATACTTTAAAAAAATGAAGGAAAATAAAGGCATGCTTTAGACTTGGCATTCATAGAAGTATTTAATAGTTTTGATCAGTTTAGCTTTTGGTAGTGCTAAAATTTTAAGATCACACATGGAAAATTTCCATGTTTATTCAATTCCTATCCCATCATCTGGACTTATGTAATTTTTTCTCATGGTAACATATCTGAAGGAATGTTTAAAAAAAAATGTTTTGTGATACAGTCTCCACTGTCAAATTTTGTAAGTCTGAAAGCAAAGAAAAAATAACTGGGTCTTCAGTTTTGATTCATAGTGAAAGACACAAACTGGCCAGGACTTATCTAGACTTACCACCTTAGAGAAAAGGTAAGTGAATGGTACTTTGGAGTGCATCCTGAAACTGATAAGATAAAGACAGGAGAAATTAAGCTGGCAAAGAAATAAAAATTAGAAAATATTTTATATATCAAGATGCAGTTGTGAAGGTAAAGTCTTGTTGACAAAACAATGAGAAATAGAATTTTAGGAGAATTCAAGTTTCTTTTCCTTTTGATATACCATAGTGTATGTATAAAATGAGAGATATAAATAACTCCTTGATTTCTTGAAAAAAATACTAATGATTTCACAGTTATCACAGAATCGTTGAAGTTGGAAGGGACCTCTAGAGACCATCTACAACACCCCTGCCAAGGCACATTTCCCCAGAGCACATCACACAAGATTGCATCCAGGCAGGTTTTGAATACCTCTAAAGAAACTCCACAACCACCTGGGCAGCCAGTTCCAGTGCCCTGTCAGCCTCACACTAAAGAAGTTTCTCCTTATATTTAAACGGAACCTTCTGTGTTCCATCTTATGCCCACTGCCTCTTCTCCTCTCACTGGGAACCACTGAAGAGTTTGGCTCCATCCTCCTTGCTCCACTAAGCTGGCCAGTCTGCTACCGAAGATTCCCTTACCTTTTCCAGATGGGTGTATCCCATCCCTCCCTAACAGGTTATACTCATTGAAGAGTGTCCCATTGCCATAAAAAACCAAAGCCCTCTTGATGGCACAAACCACATAGTCAGAATTCGATCTGCATTATATGTCTATTTCTGGCTACCTCCTTTCTTCCAAATGGCAAGATTGAGGAAAACATATCTTCTACACTAAATTTTACCTGTATCCCTAGGGCTTTAGAGATTCTGCTCAGCTTTTGGTTTGCTGTGTCATTCATGGCCACATGAAAGAGGAACAAGGGATAGTTGTCTGTGCTTTTGATCATCTGTGTAAGTAATCTCTCACCTTAACTCCCAGGAGGCAGCAGACCTCTCCTGACTCTCTGTCGGCTCAGCAGATGGTGCCTCAGTGTCCCTTAACAGAGAGTCACCCACTCCTCAGTTTCTTTTTGCTGTGTTTACTGTGTGCTGCTTTTACAGTCACTTCCTGCAGCCCTTGTCCCTGGGTGTCTGTGGCTGTTAAAATCTCCTATCTGTTTGTGGTTGCAGTTGCGGAAGGTGGAGACTGA
>WTSP01014511.1:18976-30115 GCA_025331215.1 Actenoides lindsayi | reverse complement strand
TAGTACATACTAATTAAAACTGAACCATAAAAAATTATAACAAATAAGCTGAAATTAAGCAGGATGGGGAAACTTGTTTCACTAGTACTTTCACTCCCATTTTCAAGATAAGATCCGTTGCATTCAGATATACACTAAAACATCACTGAAAAAAGTCATTACATGGATCTTATAAAACAGCAACATCAAAAGGCATAGTTAAGACTGCATTATGCAGTAGTGTCTGTCTTTCTCTAAACACCTTGGAATCTGTCATCTAATTTTGCTTTTATCACAAGTCTAATTTGTGAATTCACATGCCTTGTATCTGATTCTGACAAATTAATCCATTTTACTGATTTTATTTGTCTGAAGGACACAGAAACAGTTTTGCTCGTTTGATTCTTAGCAAGTTTAAGCCAATACTTGTCCATAATTGTTCCCAGCTACTTCCATAGCAAAACCAACAACAACAATAAAAAGTATATTTCTAGGGAAATAAAAGAAATAGTAATTGCAGACCTGCCATGTCTCATTAGTCAGTACTACTTGCTGGTTCATTTGGTTAATTTCAGCCTGAAATTCTGAGGAAATAATGTGGTTGTGCAAATATGAAGGGAAAAATGGGAAGTGGGCCAGTAGAGAGTGGTAGTTTGCCTTATTTATGGAGAAATTCTTTTGACTTCACAGTAATGTTTTACGCAAATAATGCAAGATTGAGTTCTCATGAAAAAAACAAATAATGATCAGCAAAATCCCAAGACAAGTTATCACTTATTTCTTGAGTCAATTAGTATTGGACAAATGAATGAATAGTAAGGTAGATAGAACACAGTGAAGAACTTACCATGCAAAGGTTTCAGCAATAAAGGTTATATTTTCTCCTGTCCTGCTGTTGAAGGAAGAGATTGAGTTCCAATAGAACAACTCCTACCTGAAGAAGAGTCCCAACTGTAGCATCAAGCAGGAGCTGTTAGTTTTATCCCTTGTTTTATTTCCTTGTTTTGTTTGAACAAAATAACGTAACAATGATATAACAAGAAGTATAAATGCACTATAAATGTTTTTCAAAAGAAAGCACTCTTCCTGTGTAAGTAGAATATAATATTAATGTGTGTAGGTGTGTTGAAAAAGGAGATAAACACATTGTATTTGTTTTCCTTATTATAAAGCTGAAGTTTAGTGGAAGAATGAACCCTTAGGGATTCAGACAGAAACACGTTTTGCTCAAATAGATGACATGTATGACTTCACCTCACTAAAATGACAGATGTCAGTAAGAAAAAAGTTCCTTTGAGGGTGTATTACAATACTTAAGCTGAGTGTTGGTCTAAATGATTCTTACTGGATCTAAATAGCAGACTTTTTTAAAGATACTTCCTCTGAAAATTGCAGTATTTGTAACCAGACCAGTAACAAGAAGTTATTGAGTAGATCCTGGCAAATATGATCTGTAATACACAATAAAAAAAATTAATTAAAAAAAGTTTATGTTACAGCCCTTTCCATAAAAGTGCTGTAGCAAGAGAGATTTGAGAAGAAAGAACTTCTGAACTACGGTCCTCTGAAAACTACAGTTCTGTAATGATTCATTCATTCATTCAGCCCTTACTAGTTTCATAGTACATAGAATTTTAAAAGAGATGTTCTTCAACTGCCTCTTTTGAGTTAAAATAGTTTAGCAACTATCCAACATCTTTTTATTATTATGAATACCTTTCAAATGAACCATCTTGACAAAAGTAGAAATATAACTGGTGGGAAACTTCCTATTTGCCTTAACATTTAAATGCAAAACTACACAGACATTCCCCAATGGAGGAGCTGGTAAAATTAATGTAATCAACAACTGTTTCATCTGATGGTTTCTTTTTAAGTCAAAAATATTTGTGATTTACTAGAAGGATTTTTCGGGTCAGTATGGATGGAAGAGAGACACACAGACCAACTTCAGAATCATCAGCATTTAAAGTTAGTCTTTATGCAAGAAGTGTCTTCAGTTGTCATTAAGACTCCATGGCCACATGCGCAGCATGAGACAGATTAATCAGCTGGTCCCATGTCTGCTTTCCTTCACTTTGCACAACTTAATAGCAAGAGTATCAATATGAAGTAGAAGAGACTTGAGCTTTTGTGTAGATGCAAATTGGCTATTTCTTCTCTGAAAATTGGCTATTTCCAAAACTCTGTGCGTGCTTCAAGTTTCAGTTGTAACTTTCTTACAATTTGATTTATTTTTTTTTAATGTGATTTCCTGTCAGAATCCAGCCAATGTCAGTTCTTCACAATATTGAGGATATACTTATGTCAAGCGGGTGAGAGGAGAAGGAGAAGGGGTGAAGTTCTTTCTTTCTCTGTCATATAGTGACTTCCCCAAGCAGGGCAAATACAAGAAAGTCAGTTAAGATGTGGTTTTTAGAATTATTTTTTTTAAAGTTGAATTTTATGCAGGAGGTTGAAAACAATCTATATTAGATCACAGTGACCAAAATGCAGAGGTAGATTTGTGCACATTATTTTGGGAGTATTTTATTTTGATATCACTGGGGATAACCTACTTGAGAGCAGCTATATCTTACCTACCCGTTTGCATAGCCACCTTAAATTGTCTCAGGATGGATCACAAGATTTTATAATACTCCAATGAGCAGATGCTACATTCAGCCTGACTGACTCTATTTCTACAGAATTGCAAAATCACTAATGGCTTTGTGCTGTTCACAAATACATTTGAGAATGCACAGGGCCCAACAGCACCTGCATGGTACCTCCAGTTTTGATCTGCCTCAAGGACAAACTACAGTAAAGGAGGCAGGTAAAAATATTGGAATGTAAAACCTCAGACAATTTTAAAAAATGTGCATCAGACTTGCAAATGTGTCATACAGATATAAAGTGAGACAGGAGAAGAAAGAGGAGATGGAAAATGCATGACAGAACACAAAAAAACTATTAGATGATAAATAGAAGACTGCATTTGAATCCTTTCAAGAAGTTGCAGTGTAAAATGGAAACTAATGGGAGTTTATTTGAATTGGAAGCGGTTTATACTGGAACCAGGCTCAAAATGTAAAAAAAAAAAAAAAAAGAAGCTATGCTTTGCTATATAGGACAGATTAATTGTGCATTTGAAATGTCTTCTTCTGTCTCATGATTGAAAAAGATGCTTTAAAATATGAGGTTATTCATAGCCAGCCCCTAATTATATAGATAATTAGGCAAGTTTTACTGTGGACTTTGTTAAAGCCTGACTTTCACTTAGAGATGGCAGAGATTATTTAGAATTTGCATCTGATTCCAAAGGAAAAAATGTGTGTATACGACTGTCTGATCCAGAATAACTGAGAAGAGCAACACATCAGGAGTTTTTGTCAGTATTTAATGTTATTTCAATTTATTCTGTGATATCATAACACAGACCTCACAGATCTTACAATCTAATTTGTGCCTTTACTGTACAAGTTGTCTAGGTATCCATAATTGTAGAGAGAAATAGACAGTTTTAAAGTGTGTGTAATTTCAATCTAAAGTAGATAAATTGTTCTCTGAATAATTTATTTGCTCGTTCTATTTTTCTACATCTATGAAGTGAACCTGTGGTGGATCTCATATATGGAAATCTTTGCTCTAGAAATCTTTAGCTAGGTTTAATGAACCTTAGCCAGTTTGATAATGAAAGGTATTAAAGATGGAATTAAGAAAGCCCTAGGCTAGATGTTACAAAGAAGGGATCATATGATTCTCCAGGAAAAATCAACATGGTATCTCTGTCACTTACCTGGTTTAATTTTGAATAATTTTTTTAAGAAGATGAATTGGAAGTGATATCTTAGGAAGGATTAGTAAATGGATTTCTCTATTGTGAAGGATGCCAAAACCAACTTCTAAAATTTACACAAATTTCATTTCAGTCCAAAAAAACCCAAACTTGGAACATACTGAAATGCTTCACAGGCCTGTGATAGATTTTGGGATGTGAGAGAAAAGTGAATATTACACTCAGAAAAAGGGCTTAAGAGGTATTTGAGAAGGAACAATCTGATATTGTAGCCATGATCAATAGGATGATTTTCCTTCTTGTCTAATGTGGTTATTTTCTGAATAAGCATAAAAGAGAAACAGAGCAAGGGGAAAACAATGTAGCTGTTAACTTATATTTTCTAATGACATTTCCAGGGTAGTCTGGCTTTATTGAAAGCCAAGCATTTTTGATGAAGGGCATTTCTAGTAGGTGACAAATGTACTTGAATCTATATTCCAAACAAGCATATGTTACATACGTATAGCATCATTTATTTATTTATTTAGTAATATACCAGTTGCAAATTTAAATGTGTCTTTCATGTCATAGTCCTCCGGCCCTAGAGAACACCTCTGAGCAGCTTTGATTACTGTTGAGACTCTAATGGAATAAAAACACTTGGCCAATTTCAGTAGGGTCATAACCTGTATGTATTTGGACATCACTTTTTTTCTGAATATTTAAGAGCATTTTCAGAGTAAGACACTGTGGCTGGGTTTCTACATGGAGCCAACTTTTTACTCTTCTGTGATCCTTACCATTTTTTTCAAAGGCATTCTCTGGAGAAAGCTGAACCTTTGTAGTTATAATACATAATTCTTTACTGTCTTTTCAATGGCCATCAAAGAGAGTGTTTCCATATTTTCTTTCTCTAGTACCTTCATTCTTTTTTCCTCCTGAGTCTGGGGTTGCACTACGTTGTCTTTTTGGTCTACAGAGAGGGGAAAATGTCCCATGTCACTGATGATGGTTTCTCTTCCAGGGCACTTGTCAGAACTGCACTGTCTGAAGGCTGTTCTCTTTTCATTTGAGTTTCCTTTTCTGTCTTTTCAGCATAGTTTGTAAAGGTTTCATATCAAAAATTCAATAGAAAGAGAAGAAATTGTATTAAAAATTCAGTTCATCTAGGCTGATTTCTTTAATGTCAAAGAATATGCAAAGAGGAAAAAAAATGGAAACTGTATTCTCGTGTCTGAGGTCTGCTAGTTCACCTACAGCAGCTGCCATCAGATCCAAGTCTTTACTGAACTTGTGATTCCCTTTCACCCAGCCTGTCCTTACACACTCCCTGGAAGGTCTCAATACTGTGAAAATTTGTTTCAGCTTTAGCATTTCTCAAGTATTTTTTAAAAATTCACACTCTGATTTTAGCCAGTATTTGATAAATGTTACCAGCTACATCCCAAAATATAAAAATATAACATTTTGGATGATAGAGCTATAAATGTAATTTTGGACCAGTTAAAGCTTCAGAAGAAAGGTAATTTTCCCATCCTTGTATACAGTAATTTTGCTGACCACCTTTTTCTATGGGCCATTCACAGATGAGGTCTTGTTAATGATTCTTTCACTTTGTCACATGCAGCTAGCTATTAGAGATGAATTCTAAACGGTTCTTTATTTACATGTCACTGTCCTCAAGAGTAAGGCAGCTCTAAGCACAGGCAAAATAAGCATTTGTCTAGGATACCATGTTACTGAGAGGCAAAACACCCCACCCCTGCAGACTACATTACCTCTACTTGCATCCTGGAGAAGGTGCTACTCTGGAGAGTGATGGAGTAGTGGATACTAGAGTCAGGATAAGGTGGTATCAACTGTAATCATCATCATCTGCTGCTGCTGTGGCTGCCCACTCCCTCTCTTTACTCATCTTCCCACCCCAGCTTTGCTCCTCATACCTTGCCTTGTAGTCTACTCCTAGCTTCTCATTTGCTGGAAGTAAAAGTCATCTTTATCTACACATCTGAGTAGCCTTGAGCTGTCTCTGATCATGACACCAAGTCTCATTGATTTTTTTTTTTTTATTATTATTTGTTTCTCTGAGGTTTTGGAGTATGCTTGTTTTCAGCTCAAGCTTCGTTCAGCTTCAATTGCTGCAATGAAGCTGCTGGTGGAATGAGAACAAAATCTGACTCAGAGCAACTTTGTCACTTCTTTGCTAAATAAGAAACTGGTGTGAGATTCTGTATGCCACTTCCTTTCCATATTCCATAGTGTCTGAATGAAATGAATTAACTAAATTTCAGTAGTCAGTGAAGTAAGGTTTTATCACATTTTAAAGAATATTGTTCTCTATTATTTTGTTCAGAGACTTCTCTGGCACCTAACCTTTCCATGTCCAGGTGTTCTGTGCTTCGCCATAATATTGGTAAAATAGAATGAAATCCATTTGGAAATCCAATCATATATTAATATTTAACTGCTGGCTTACTTATAATAAAATGTTAAAGAAAGACAATAAAGAAGTAAGAAATAACAAAGCTTTCAATAAAGAAAAAATTGTTCTCTCTGACATTTTTTTTGTCAGAAGATTTCACAGATTTACTGCTGGCAGAAAATTATATATATTGTCCAAAAAACTGAGGTTTTTGAAGCTATACATTTCTTACAGAATTATTTGCCCCATCCACATAGAAACACTGTGTGCTATGTTGAGTTGGAAACCTCTCAGAACTGTAAGTGGAGGAGAATCTTTGTACATAGAGTATAAATTATTTTACAGTCGTTATAGCCACAAAGGGAGTCTTACAGTATAACAACAAAATACAGTGTCTTTGTTGAGAATATATAGCCAAATTTCCCATTAGAACTCAAAGAAAACATGGCAAAATAACTGGGCAATGAGAAGGGGCTTTTATGGAAATAGGAATAATGTTTCATTATAACGCACTGAATGTGTCTGTACTTAGTAAAAAAAGAAAAACTTTTTTTCCAATTGCAGGAAGTTTTCAAGACTTCAGCATGTTTTGTTCTCTGAATAAGAAATAATTACTAGAATTTTGACTTTCCATAAATACAGCTCAAATGAAAAAAAAATATTTCTATGAAATATTTTAAAAGCTTGAATTCACCTCATATTCAGGAAAAAGTTTTTCTGTCAACAAAAAAATCTCCTATTATACATACAGATTTGTTTAAAAGACATCAGTAAAGAATGTTTTTCTTTTTTTTTTTTTTGAAATTTGAGTCACGAAATGTGTGGAAATCCTTTTTTCACAGGAAGTTTTATTAGCAATAAAGCATTGCTACCATAAGGAGAAGCTGCTAACAGCAGGAACAGCCATCTAATGCTTGCCAGGATCTCTGTTGTGATTGTAATTGTCATCCCTGTTGGCAGATACGCAGAAATTCTTGTACCTGTGCTTATCATTCTTAGGTTGATAGAAGCCCACTTCACTGTTTGTTTTCGGTTGTTTTGTTGTTGTTGTTTTTTTCTGTGTGGTTTACTGAGGGGTGGGTTACTATTGTGGATTTCAAGAACAAGAGCATGAGGGACTAGGAGATGAGAAATATCCTAAGCAGTATTTGATTCCTATTGCTCTGCTGGGGAGAATGAATGTTGCGGTGCTCAAAACATTTCCAGTTAATTTCCCAATACTGACATTTCTTTTTAGTTCAAATAAACCCCACAATGTTTGTTTTTAGTATCACTTTCCACATAAACACTCTTATAGCATAACAATTTTGCTCATGGGGCAAACCTGAAAACAATGTTGCTGTGATCAGCAGAGCACAACTACCAATGCAGGCTCCTCCAGAACCTTTTTTCAATGATTCAGTATTAGTGTCCTCTAGACTTTTGCTGCATTTGCCACTTCTTGGAATGAGAAGTACATTGAAGTCCTCCGGCCAAAGTCTACAACTTAGTATCCTAAATCTTCTAAAACAAAAGGTTTTGCTTCTGGTAGTAAATTTTTCTTCCAGGGCTCATTTTACATACCTGCTGCCTGGCATAGACATACTGCTGTGGAATCGCTAGAAGGAAATTTCATGGAAGAATTCCACAATAAAGCAGTGTCACATATCATAGAATCATAGAATTGTTTACGTTGGAAAAGACCCTTAAGATCATCGACCATTAACCTAACACTACCAAGTCCACCACTAAACAATGACCCTAAGTACCGCATCTATACATCTTTTAAGTAGTTTCAGGGATGGTGACTTAACCATTTCCCTTTGCAGCCTGTTCCAGTGTTTGACAACCCTTTCTGTGAAGAAATTGTTCTTATTATCCAACATAAACATCTTTGGCACAACTTGAGGCCATTTCCTCTCATCCTATCACTTGTTACTTGGGAGAAGAGACAGACCCCCACCTGGCTACAACCTCCTTTCAGGTAGTTGTAGAGAGTGATAAGGTCTCCTCTGAGCCTCCTTTTTTCCAGGCTAAACAACCTGAATTCCCTCAACCACTCCTCATAAGACTTCTTCTCTAGACCCTTCACCAGCTTCATTGCCCTTCTTTGGACACACTCCAGCACCTCAATGTCTTTCTTGTAGTGAGGGCTCAAAACTGAACACAGTACTCAAGGTGCAGCCTCACCAGTGTCAAGAACAGGGACTTAATGATGTCCCTAGTCCTGCTGGCTGCACTATTTCTGATACAGTCCAGGATGTTATTGGCCTTCTTGGCCACCTGGGCGCACTACTGGCTCGTATTCAGCTGACTGTTGACCAACACACCAAGTCCTTTTCTGCTGGGCAGCTTTCCAGCCACTCTTACCCAATCCTGTATCGTTGAATGGGGTAGTTGTGACCCAAGTGCAGGATCTGGCACTTGGCCTTCTTTAACCTCGTGCAATTGTCCTTAGCCCATTGACCCACCCTGTCCAGATCCCTCTGTAGAGCCTTCCTACCTTCCAGCAAATCCACACTTCCATACAACTTGGTGTTGTCTGCAAAATTACTGAGGGTGCCCTTGATCCCCTCGTCCAGATGGTCATGACTGCTTGCCAACTGGCGTTAATTCAGTTCACCACCCCTCTTCGGGTGTGGCCATCCAGCTAGGTTTTTTTGCGGCAAAGAGCACGTCTGTTCTAGACATGAGCAGCCAGATTAGATCTCATTAGATTGCTGTGGGAAACAGTGTCAAAAGCTTTACTAAGGTCTAAGTAAACAACATTCACAGCCTTTCCCTCATCCACTATGTAGGTCACTTTGTCATAGAAGGACATCAGATTAGTTAAACAAGACCTGCCTCTCATAAACCCATGCTGACTGGGCCTAATCACCTGATTGTCCTATATGTGCTGCGTGAATGCACTCAAGATGATTGGCTCCATAACCTTCCCTGGCACTGAGGTCAGAATGACAGGCCTGTAGTTACCCAGATCCTCATTCTGGCCCTTCTTGTAGATGGGCATCACATTTGCCAACTTACAGTCAACTGGGATCTCCCCAGTTAGCCAGGACTGCTGATAAATGACGGAAAGTGGCTTAGTGAGCACTTGCATGAGCTCCCTCAGCACCCTTGGGTGGATCCCACCCAGCCCCATAGACATGTGTGCATCTAAGTGTAGCAGATGGCTGACAATTTCCTCTTGCATTATGGAGGTTTCATTCTTCTCCCCATCCCTCTCTTCCAGCTCAGGGAGCTGGTTACCTGGAGAATAAAAAGACTGCGGCAAAGAAAGCACTAAGTCCCTCAGCTTTTTCCTCATCCTTGGTCACTATGTTTCCCCCCGCATCCAAAAGAGGATAGAGTCTTCTTAGTCTTCCTTTTGCTGCTAATGTGTTTATTGAAACATTTTTTATTGTCTTTTACAGCAGTAGCCAGACTGAGTTCTAGCTGGGCTTTAGCCCTTCTAATTTTCTCCCTGCATAACCTCATGGCATCTTTGTAGTCCTCCTGAGTTGCCTTCTCCTTCTTCCAAAGATTCCAGCCTCTCTTCTTCGTGAGCTCCAGCCAAAGCTCTCTGTTCAGCCAGGCTGGTCTTCTTCCCTGAGGGCTGTCTTTCAGCACATAGAGATGGCCTGCTCCTGCACCTTTAAGAGTACTTTCTTGAAGAATGTCCAGCCTTCCTGGACTCCTTTGCCCTTCAGAACTTCATATATGCTATTGTACAGACACTCTGATGCTTTCAAAAACAATAAATTGCACATCCAAGGTGGGCCTTTGTTTTATATTTTAAGTAATTGCTATATAATACTTTTTGTAAAATTAGGTTGAATAACATTACTTAACAAGCTATAGAAACATAAATATATATGCACATTCTGCTATATTTCTAAACCCAGTTTATGGAATCAGAATAAACTTGGAATCTAACATGTACTTACATATATACATGTGTACCCACAGAACTATACACACGTTTGTAACTGGACAACAGTGTTATAAAGTAACTTAATTTTTCATCTCTCATCTCCAACAGCAGAATAATATGTTGTTGACTTTTCTGCTTTATCATGAAGGACATGATGGAAATACTGCAATTATAAAAACAATTTGACAAAGAAAAATGTCAGGAAAAGCAGATGCAATCCTAGGCTATATCATTCAAGCTATTTCCAGTAGGCAAATGGAAATATGATTGAATTGTGATTGTGCAAGCTGCAGTTGGAATATATATTCTTTTGAGCAAAACAAAAATGACATCGATTGCAGGGGAAATTACAGGGAAATTACTATATTATCAACATTGGAAAACTTACCAAAGGAAAAGAAACTGAAAAAAACCTTTAGCTCATCTGTCCTACCCAAACAAACGTTCTCTCTGAAACCATGAAGGTAAATACCAAGACAGCAGAAATTCTAAACAGTAGTATTAATATTATCCTCAAAAAAAAAAAAAAAAAAGAAGTAAATTTCCTACTGGAAGTTAGAATAAAGGGTTCTAACCACTAGGAATAGTACAACTTCACCCTATCAATACAACAACAAGAGGAAAATGTAGAACTCTCTGCAGTACTTTATTATATTTATATAATATTTTTTTCAGTAATAATAGGTATCTATGAATAGCAGTGCAGGAAGCCAATTAAATCATATGCCCAGTGTTCCAAATGCAAAGCCACAAAAAAGTGTATCAATTATTGCCCGTTACAGCCCATCAGCTACAGGTTCCTGGAAATATGTCCCTCAGAAGAGACATGCTGTCATTTGGAATGACAGCATTTACTTGCTCGAAAGCAGTTCTGTGGACAAAGACCTGGGAGTCCTGGTAGGCGACAGGATGACCATTAGTCAGCAATGTGCCCTTGTAGCCAAGAAGACCAATGGCATCCTGGGGTGCATCAAGAAGAGTGTGGCAAGCAGGTCGAGCCCCCTCTACTCTGCCCTGGGGAGGCCACATCTGGAGTACTGTGTCCAGTTCTGGGCTCCCTGGTTCAAGAGACACAGGGAGCTGCTG
>WTSP01014511.1:0-18876 GCA_025331215.1 Actenoides lindsayi | reverse complement strand
GGAGACATTAAAAACGTGCCTGGATGCAATCCTGTGAGACCAGTCTAGGTGAACGTGCTCTGGCAGAGGAGTTGGACGAGATGATGTCCAGAGGTCCCTTCTAGGCCCTATCATTCTGTGATTCTGTGATTTTGTGACATACTTTTTCTGCGGTCTTGAGCAGTGGAATTAATTTCACAGTATCTGAAAGATATCAGAGAAATTTGGAGAAGAGGAAAAGAAATTGATCCAGGATAAAAAACCCTGTTAAAGTGCTGTAGAATTAACAGTACATACTATTAAGACATTCTCTATTGATTCTCAAAATCAGCTATACCATTCTGTTCTAGTTCAGGTTTTGTATAAAATGTTTTCTGTGTATTTTCCAAAACACATAAAGCAAGTTATCATACATGAATCTTCTCTCACCCTTTCATCAAAAGGAAAATATTATTAAAAATTTTTTTTTTAAATTCAAGTTTCTGTTTTGTGTCCACCTTCTTATGTATTTTTACTGCTGAGTCCTTAGATCTTCACAATCTTCAATCAAGAGCAGATAAAGTGTTATCTCCCACTTCAATAATTTTTACTCTTTAACTCTTCCATTTTATATGAATAGGGAATATATTAACCACAGCCTACATCTAGAAGTGAGTTTTTTTCAGAGTGAACACTCCCACATTTTTTGCATGAAAATGAAATAGATTTAATCATCTATCACAACATGATTGTCTCTGATAAAGGAGAAAAATGACTATCAGTCAGAAACTGAGGAATAGTTCTAAATGTTGGTATTTAACATTTGTTTTCACTCTGGATTTAGTAACTGAGTGCACGGTTTGGCATATCTGAAGACAGCAGTAGGGAGGTGAGCAAAGCAGACATTTCCTTCTACAGAATTTGGAGAACTTTAGTTTCCACATGGACTTTTCATTGTAACTTTTTTTTAAAGCCTAAAAACTAAATAAAAGGTCAACCAAAACATTTCATTTATTAGTGAGAAGCAATTGATCATTACTAAAATAAATGCTTTTTGTCATCTAAAGGGCTGCTTTTTTTCTTAAGTGATTTTGTACATCTTAGTAATTTTTTATTAGGGTGAACAAAAATAGAAGTTGTTTATTTACATATGCTGAACCAAAAACAGCATGGCAAGACACTTACTAGTTATTCACAATGGATTTTTATACTGGAAGAACATATTACACCCTGTGCTTCTCTATTCATAGAATCACTAACGTTGGAAATGACCTTCAAGATCATCAAGCCGAACCATCTACTAAACATTGTCATGACCACTAAACCATGTCCTGAAGTGGCAAGTTATATTGAACTATATGAAAGGCAACTTATGTCCAACTGCACAACAGAAACCAGTTGATAGGCAGATTTTATGCTAATGATACAAACTTCAGAGGTGAAATTTGATTCTTTTGCACCTCACTTTTTTCCAGAAAGTTGAGTTAAATTTAAGCTTCCAGTCTCCCCCCTTCTCTGTATAGCTGAATGGCTATTTATCTATAAAGCACTTGGTGGAGACACTGAAGAGAAGTAAGGCTGGTGCTGGTTTAGATATCCCGCTATTTAGTTTGATGCAGAAATACAGCTTGTGACAAGAACTATGCTATCCATACATTATACAGTAACCAAGAGGTAAGAGACCTTATGTCTTAACAGTAGCTTCAGCTTTTATAAATGTCTCAGTGATTTTCTTGGTTAGGAATAGGATGTATACCTCAGCTCTGACAGTGAACAGGGTGATCAGAATAGGCCTTTTACCTTGTGTTGGAAAGGTGAATTATGTACTTTTCTAGAACTAAATCTTATACAGCTGGGATTTCTTTTTCCTATTCCCTGATGGTTATCTTACGGTATTCTGTTTCTGTTCTTTCAGCAGCTATGTGCATCTGGTTTGTTAAATTTGTTAAAGGTGGTAAAATCACCTTTAAGTGTGATCTAGAGTATGTTGAGGATGAAATGCTATAGATGAAATCAACAAACATTTAGAATATGGTCATTGAGTTTAAGTATATCTCCAAATTAACCACAGCATGTGTTGCCATTTCCTTAGTTAAGAAAGTAGAGGATGTAAAATACATTTATCACTACGTGAGAAAGTTTAAGAGATGTAGTACACAGAGTCAGAGGAAACGCATCTTTATTTGTGCCACTGGGTAAAGAATAACTGCTCAGTGAATATTAGAAAAACCTGAATAGATGGAAGTAATTACCCCTTTCTAAACAATCGTCAGATGTCCACAGCACAAATACTGCATCCAGTTTTGGTTCCAACAGTAAAAGATAGATACTGTCCTAGAAGAAAGGCTGAGAAGAGTTGCAGTTGTTTAGCCTGGAGAAGGCTCTAGGGAAACTTTATTGTGACCTTTAAGGACTTAAAGGGGGCTTATATGAAAGACAGAGAAAGAATTCTTTACCAGGGCCTGTAGTCATAAGACAAAGGGTAATGGTTTTAAACTAAAAGAGGGAAGATTTAGATTGGACATAAGGAAGAAATTGTTTTCTGTGAGGGTGGTGAAGCACTGGAACAGGCTGCCCATAGAAGCTATGGGTGTCCCATCATTGGATGTGTTCAAGGTCATGTTAGGTGGAGTTTTTAGCAACCTGATTAATGGAAGATGTCTTTGCTCAAAGCAGGGAGGTGGAACTAGATGATCTTAGAATGTCCCTTCCAACCCAAATTATTCTATGATTCTGTGGTAAATGGGAGCAAGTTCAGCATTGGGCCACAATGATGTTTTGGGACTGAAGCACTTGCCCTGTGAGGGGAAGCTGAGGAAGTTGAGCTTGTTCAGCCTGGAGTAGCGATGGCTTCTGGTGAAACAGACAGCAGCCCACCAAAACTTATGGGAAGGTTACCAAGAATCTGGAGCCAGCATCTTCACAGTGAGGCATGGCAGAAGGACGAGAGATGATAGGCATAAATTGAGATGACAGGTTCAGACTGCTATAAAGAGAAATTTCTTCCTGTTGAGGACAGTCAGGCAGTACAACAGGCTGTCCATATGGGTTGTGCAGTCTCTGCATTTTTATTTTTTTTCAAGATCTGAACCAAACCCTGAGAAATCTGGTCTGATCTCATAGCTGATCCTGCTCTGAATAGGAAGTTGGATTAGAAATCTGATTTCTCTTCCAACCTGAATTGTCCTATGAACCCATGAACAAATACATTTTTACCCAGGAGCAGAAGGCAGTGTCATTTCTAATGGTCCATCTTTCCTTCTCCGCAGTCTTGGACTGACTCTGTACTGCTGTTGGCTGAACAGATTAGTTTTGTTTTACTGCATGCAGTTTTAAACTACTATTACTAGAGAAGTAAAATCCTTGTCTTCTGTTTGTTCTTTGAAGCATTAGATACAAATGCTCCAAGGAAAAGAACTAAGATCTTAATCTATATTGAATATTTGTGAAACCTGTCCAAACAATGGAAGACAAATTAAGCATTTCAGTATTCATAGGTGTTAACAAGAAGATAGGCCTTGGTAGCCCCTTCTAACTGGATTTTTCCCATTCTAAATACTTCATGCCCAAGCATATTTCATCAGTGCAGTCTGGAAAATGAAGAATATATTAATAGAGCTGATGATTAATAGTGACTGCTTTTGGTAAAAGTTTAGAGACATCAAATAAAGGAAATGCCTAATTGGACTGAACCAACATCTTTTGGATATACACTTTGTTGTGTACTGAGCATTTATAATTAATCATGAAAATGCTCTCAAGAATACATACTGCTTGAATAAATATATGGTCAAATCCATTATTATGAGATCAAGAAATAAAGAATATATGCTCTAAAGAATGTATGTAATGGAGAGTTTCTTCAAACACATGGAGTAGAAATAGAGTAAGTTAGAAAAGAACAAGATCTTTTGTTGTTGTGTTTGGATTTCTTTAGAAGATGATTCCCTGAATCTGCAAGATCCAGCAAATTGGTGGGAAACTAGTGCCAGTAACTTATTCAAAGAAGCAGATATGAGTATAGTATATGCTGAACTGTGTATTTTTTCTTAGGCTACTCTGTAAAATAATTATTATTTTAGCCTCCAATTAATTTATCTCAGAATATTAATGTGAACATTGTGGCAGTGTTTTCACACTGAGAATTTTGACCATGTAATAATTTAATTGCATCTATTGAAGAACATAGCAGTAGGAAAAGAGCTTTCATTCAGTTTAAATTCGAAAACAGTATATCAAATAAAATCAAGTAGATAAAAATTATTGTAAATTACAACAACAAAATCACAAAAAGAGAAAAAAATATATTAAGGTATTAGGAATAAATAAAGCCACAAAAAATAGAAACATTCAGTGCTGGCATTCAATTGACTGAACATTTCTATAGAGGGGTTGTATAGATGGGTTATTTTGTCATTGCTATGATAATAGTCAAAATTAAACAAAAGCTCTTGTTATCATCATTAGAATCAGTGGACTATAGAACTGGGTCAGTTTATCTGAGGGCAAGATTTAATTGAAGTTCCAAATGTTAATTTAAATAAATAATTTTTTTAAAAAACCTTAGTAAGCTTAGTCAAGCATACTTTTGTTTGTGGTCAAGTGTATTTATGTGCGTGGGATAAAAAGCAGAAGGAAAAAAAATTTAATTTAGCTGAAAATAGGAGAGAATTAGTATTACAAAGTCAGAAAGAGAGGTCACGGTGATGTTAATACCTAGCAATATTTTCCGATTAGCAATAGAAGTGTCTCTAAACTGCTCGAATATACTATTTGAAGTTATTCTAAACAAATTCTGGTCAAACGTAGATACAGCAAACCAATTCTGAGAAGCAATTAAGATAGGTGTCTTGCAAAATTTGGCAAAGATGCACCTACTATATTTCTAATATTTCCAGTGAAATACTGGAAACATCTGAGTCAGATGGTAACAAAGTAATATGGGCAATGCCCTTTCTGAATCTCCTCACCTCCCCTTGTTTCCTTTTCTCTCACGTAAAGTAGCTGTGAAACTGTGAACATCAGAGGTGGCTCATGCCAAGCCAGGAGAGTAGTTCGGGTTTTAACTGCTTTAGTAACACAGCTCCTACGATCAGATCTAGCTAGATCAGAACACTTCTGTAAAAACTGGGATTACATTTTGTACTGGCAGTGTACCTTAATGCTAAACAGCCTAGACAAACTGTTAAAACAAGCTGCACTTGAGATTTGCACAGCCTATCCCATAATCCTTCATGGAAAGATCACTCTTCCACAATAGGGCTGAAATTCAAGTTGCATCTTGAAACACTGATGTCTAGATGTTCACAGATAGGTGTCAGGATGGGAGCCAGGTGAGCCATTAAAGTCCATGCACTACCGACACAACTAGTAGACTTAAAAACAACAAAGGATGGAAAATGATCATTAGACCATAAGGACTAGATCCATCCTATTTTAGGCAACCATATCACATGATCCTGTTCTTGCACAGACTATCTGTGTGTTTTCACTTCTTTCTGTACTGATCTGCTGTTCATGTGGAACCATCAGTTTCACTTTTCTGTAGCTGTATTTTCATGGGTAATAGAAACAAAAATATCATGGTTTGTTGTTTTTGGTTTGGTTTTTTTTTACTTAGAACTGAGAAATGAATACTGGCAAAGGCAAATTCAGGTATTTTGAATTCAAAATGGGACTTACATGTATTATTGAGTACAAATGTTCTACATAATCAAGAAAAGACTCCCTGATCAGTAGTAAAAGTATAACGTGGCATATAGCTTTTCTCCAAAGAGTCATGGCTATGCATCACATCTCAAGGGGAATGTAAATATTACTGCTTGACATTAAGGGACCGGAAAATAGGATGTGTAATTTTACATGAAACAAGCTGACTGAATTTGTAAATTGCAACTTCATTTTTCTAGCCAAATATACTATTTTTTTTCCAGTGTTAGTAATAATACTCAATGCTAGAATAGTTGCTGCTTTGTGAGTTTTTCAGAAAGAGAGTTATTTCAGAATACCTTCTATAGTTATTTAGTATGTATAACATTACTTCAAGCCTTTTGTCTTTCGCTTTTCTTTAATACTTTAAAATAAATACAAGTTAAATATCACTCTGGTTTTATTCTAACTGTGAATGAAATTCTGCATTTTGAGGGGCACACTTGACTGTGGCTCATTAACAAATTCCAGACTGTAATTCCTAGTTAGATCATTTGATAAGACTTAATTATATTTTAATTAAATTGATTTTAAAAAAAACCCTTCTATTTATCATAAGTTCTGAAGAAAAGTTCCTTAGGTTCACAAAGCTGTAAAAAACCAATAAGGTAGAAAGTTAAATCCCATTATATCTAAAACATAAGGGTTTATTTCTTTAAAAAGCTTCCTGGGTTTATATATTCAAAGGAAGTATATACATTTAAATTAACAACACTGAAATAGGATCATCACTTGAAGGCAATAACTGAATAGGAAAATTAACAACAAATTCTATTAATAGGCAAACAGAAGAACAGATGTAGATATGGACAAATAATTAGACAATTTGAGTCCCTAAAATCCAGTCTCATTTCTTTCTGTGTGCTAAAGGCAGATGGAGAAAGGTATAAGCATTTTTCAGTGTGCACAGTTTAATTTTACTTCCTTGCTTTCCTTTCTTGGCTTACTGCTTTATCGAAATACAGCCAGTCATTAACAACATGAAGCATGCTTTATAAGAGGTTTTCCTGAAAAACAGACATTTATAAAAGAATGACAGATGAGAAAGTATACCTACTAGGATTTCTTCGTCATTATGAAATTGTCCCTATCTTAGCATTTTGCAATCACATCATTATTATTGTAGAACACATGGAGAAATGAAGTGTAGCTATTATGATAGCAATCTTTACTAACATTTGCTCCTTCAGACCAATACTGATGGATTACCTCTCCATATAAGAAATACAATTATGGAAAAATTTACTGAAGTAAATTGCTAGACAGAAATTCTCCTCATTACCTGCTTAATGGTAATTTGGTAAAAAACATATTCAGTGAAGGTAGCTGCTCACAGAGACTCCATAACCTCAGAGCTCCTGTTAAATTTAATGTTTCAGCTTTGATAGAAGCAGAACTTTCTGGAGGTGAGTAAAGTTATCATGGTCCCAACATTTCCTCAACCTCCTCTTTGGCCTACAGATTTATATTATATCCATGCGCTTCCAGGACTCTACAGCTACCACAATCAGTCCTGTAGAAAACGGTATCAAGCATGTTGGCACTCAAATATTTTATCTACCAATCTCTGCTGTCTTTACTGTTATAAGTAGTTTTCTGCCTTCTTGCTTCGTCCACTGTCCCTAGCACTGCGGGGTTATCCAGCCCTTGAGGAGATGAGACAAAATGAAAAGTTTTCTTTCTTTCTTCTGCTACCCAACCTGAATTGATGTAGTGACAAGGAGGATCACACAAGTGTGCTCAAATACAGGGGGCTCTACAACAATCATAGAATCATTTAGGTTGGAAAAGACCTTTAAGATCATCAAATCCAATTGTAATCATGCCGTGCTAGCATTTTACCAGAAATCACACCTAACTAGTTAACAACATGTGAATAGAAATGCTGCTTCTTGACGTATCTGGCTAGATGTAGGATGAAGCAACTAAGTGCTACATAGAAGTGTGAGATCAGCAGGCAGGAGGTATCCCTGCAATAATGCAGTAAGCTTTTTATGTTCCAATGTTTTCCTCTCAAGGGTGATACTCTTTTCCAAGCATTTTCAATGAAATGCTGTCCGGTAAAGTCTGATTACATGTAGCTTTTCATAGCCTGAATTCACATTAACATAATGCCTGGACAAACACAATGTTTCTTGGAAATGAGAGATTTCAGTACTACTCACCTACTGAAGGTAGCCAGAAAGAGGTAGGAATTTTACAGATGCTTAAAACCCCTTATAGTCACTTAATCTTATGTCAGATTTACCTGGCTGCCATGAAGTAGCTGTGTTTCTTAAAAACAAGTTTTGGAATCAAATACACGATGGAGACGATCTAGTCTACCATACCTGTAGAGGAGCTGTGCAATGCAAACGATCAATCATGTTTTGTATTAGGCGTGCACTCAGGTCTGTTCAAAGTAGTTGATTTGTTTTATCACAATCTGTCTGTGTTGTCATTCTACCCCAGCTCTGCCTGTGGAAGTCAAGCTCTCAGATGATGTCAGTTTTGTCTGATAAAGTCTAGAGCATTTGGGATGAATGGAGTAAGGGTGCACTTGTAATCTGGGCACTATCACTTTCTTGCTATGTAACAAGACAGAAGATTTAATATTTTGAACCTGAAAAAGACTAAAAATCCTGTGTCAGAGAGAGCATAAATTTTATTGTGGCTTAAAGAATTTAGAGTTCTTTCAACTGTCCTTCCAGTGTCAACACTTGAAAGCTTGTTAGCTTCACATTCACGTATTTTTTTTTCTCTTGTACAAAATTTTTTATCTCAATTTTTCTTAGCTTTGATTATTGAATAGAGCGAAAACTGAATCCCTGTAATGAAACCTGAAATTATGAGTATGAGGCAGGAAATCAAACCTGACATCATTATTCAAGGTACATGAGAAGAGAAAGCAAATTTTATACAGAGGGTCAATTCCAGACCAGCAAACTTAACCCATCATTTTAATACCATAGATATGTGTTATTCAGTGCAATACAGACTTACACAGGATTATTCTTATCCACCCAGAGGTCATCCAGCTTGCTGCCTTAATTGCTACATGAGTACCTTTACCACATGGCAGTGTATGCCTTATGGCAATGAAAGCTTAGACCAGAATCCCGGGAATCTGTGCTCTGTTAACTCATTTTATCTCCTCGCAAAAGGAGTAGTAAGTAGTTTATGAAGCCATATGCCGTATCTGCTTATTTCTCTGAGTCTTTACAGACCTTTTTTCCTTTCTAAGAGATGCTGAGGATGATGATTATGAATAGTTAATATGTAATTGTGCATATTGTGATAACAATATTATTAGCAATATATCTTTGGGCACACTTAAAAAGATCAGTAGGACAAGCGCTACACCACTCTGAGTATCAAATCCAAATAGACAGGGTGGACCTATTATTTCCCTTTTTACAGAAAAGGAAAATAAATACTATAAGATTATTTGGTTTGCCAGAATCACAAAATAAGCTGAAACAAGGATTGTGTCTGGTAAAGTCAATTTTACTATCTTTCTCAGATTTCAGTCTATTGCATTTACATTAATAATGTTTTGTTGCATTTTGTCTTTTGGAAAGCAGCAAAATTTCACCTTTGTTTTTTTTTGTTTTCTTTTTTCTTTCTTTTTTTTTTTTTTAAGCAGGTAGTTGCATGTATGGTATCATTAAAATTACCTTGCACAAGTAGCTGTGCTGTGTCTGTGGAACACTGCTGCACTTTCAATATGAAAATGTAACCTGTGGGTTGCTGTGATTACTCTCCATCTAGCTCTAACACAAATTCGTTCCTGATTTGATTTTATATTTACCATTGTAAAGCATATAACATAAAAGACTTGCTTTCTACCATCCTGGTGGAAGCAATAATTCTGCCAGACTATTAAATCTTTTCTTCAAAGCCAATTAACTCCTTTTTAGTCAACTTTCAGGACCCATGGTACTTTTTGCAGATGTGAATGAGCTTGTAGTTTTATCCGTAGCTTGCTTTTTCATCAGGTGTAATTATCGCCTTTTTTATTCGAAATTTTAAATATAATGATTGCAACTTCGCAAATCGTAATTTGATGGATAGAGTACCTATTCAGTAACAGTCTGAATAGAGAAAATATTTCTGCATCAGTGGTATCAGTTAACTGTGCAATACTGGGTTGTGTGACTGACAGATGACATTGAACTTCTGCAAACTTTGTTAGAATGAGCAGCTGCATACTGCAGAGCAATAAACAAATGCCAAGCAAATGAGTAAGTCCCCAGACATTCTCACAGATCTTCGCATTTTTTGTGTTTGAAGAACTCAAAGAGAATGCTCCTTTTACTGTAAGCTTGTTGCAGAGCTTAAAAAAGACAACTACACTGCCTACTTCACTCATCCAGCTACTGGCTGAGCCAGACAGAAGTCTCATAGTTTTTCACGATAAAGCATTCCTTTCTTATTCAGCTTTGTTACCAGAAGACTTATATTAGATTATTTATTCCATCGTCAACATCCAGATGACTATTAATCTCATCTCTTTTGTAACTAATTCGTATGCCTGGTACAGAAATACTGCCTAAGTACCTACAGAACTTGAGAAGCTCTTCAGTCTGTACCACGACTTTGGCAATCCCTTGCAAAAACACAGACTGGGAAGTGACTGTCTGGGGAGCAGCTTTGCAGATAAGGCCCCGAGGATCCTCGTTGACAGAAATCTGGGAACGAGCCAGCAGGCAGCATGCCTCCATGCATCCTTCATCTGGCAGCAAGGAAGGTCAATCCTGGGCTATATTAATAGGAGAACAGCCAGAAGGTCAAGGGAAGTGATTATCCCCTCTAAGCAACATCTGTTAGACTACGTCTAGAGTTTTGCACTCTCCTCCCTGCCCCAGTACAAGAAAGCCAGTGATAAACTGGGGAGATTTCAGTGTAGTGTCACCAAGACAAGACAATCAGGGGCCAGAATGCTTTCACTTATGAGGAGAAGGAACTGGGCTTGTGCAGCACACAGAACAGCCCAACAACATCCCCTACTTATGGGGAGGTCATCGAGGAGACAGGAGCAGGCTCTTCACGGTGGTGTGCAGTGACGGGGTGAGAGACAATAGTCATGAAACATGGCAAGTTCAGTCTGGTACAAGGGGAAACTTTTTCCCCATGAGGAGAGTCAGGCAGTGTAACATGTTATCCAGAGAATTTGTGCAGTGTCTTTCCATCTTTCAGGGTTTTCAAGACCGCTGCATAGCCCTGATCAACATGCCTGACCTCATAGCTGAACCTGCTTTGAGCAAGCAGTTAACCTAGGGACATCTTCAGGTCCCTCCTGAATTACCCAGTGATTTTAATCTGCAATATCAACTCTGTGGATTGAAAGCAGAGAAGGTAGCTAACGCAGGCTGAACTATCACAATAAAAAGGACCTTGTGACAGATCCTGAAGGTAGAACGCTGGGTGGCAATAACTAACTCTCACCTTCTTCAGTCTGTTTGTACCTGTGCAAGGAGCACATTGCTGCTTACCATCACATTCAGATTAAATGATTTCAGTCTTGTAAACAACAGAAATTAAACTCTTATCTACCTCAAGATTCTGCAACACTTTAAAAGTGGTTGCAGATATATAAAGCTGTCTCTTTACAATAAAAAAGGGTAGGGAAATTCAGGTAGTATTTTTAGGGTTTTTCTGCCAATTCCGGTACTTTAGAGAATTGCATTTTGGGTAATTGTCCAGTGTTTCCAGTGTAATGACACATCACTCACTAGACCTTGAAACCAAAATATTGACATTATTAAAAAAGTATCACTGAAGTTCAAACTGGACTTCTAGATAGGTCCATAGGACTTCTGGAGATCAAGTCTGTATGCTTACTTAGAAGAATGATTTACATTAAAGGGGAAAAAGAAGTAAAAAAAGAAAAAGAGAGAAAGTCTGTAATATATTGTGCCTTTAGAAGAAAATAACCTTGTTATTATGCATACAGAAAGCTGGTAAAATGGACTGTGTGTTAAATATTAAAAAGTAAAATGCCTAACCATACATTCTATTCTCCAGCACTTAGGATATTAATGCACAGTGGAAGAAAAATTTAAACTCACAAGATCAAAAATACTGTTAATATTTCTTTAACATGACTTTTTTTTTCATGTCTGGGGAACAAAAGAATGGGTTTTTTTGTTCTTACATTGCCTGATTTTGCCCTTTGAAAAAATTTATACTCAGACAAAAATTTCTTAAAACAACATACATGCATAAATTCACCATGAGTACTTACTGATAAAGGGCTAAATAGTGCCTCAAGATGCACAAAATATTCTTGTCAGTGGACAAAACTTTTTACAGTTGGAGATCAACGACATAAAGAAGTATTTATTCAAAACAGAACACATAATGTTCCCTATCATCCAAATCCAGGAATCAAAATGTGATCTATTGTTTCACTTACTTTCTTCTGATAATTTAGATGAAATAAGTAAAATTGGTATAAGTTTAAACTGATTTGACTTAGAAAAACCATGTGGATTTAGGTACAGATCCCCTGCAAATGTTTACCTGTATAGGTTCAAATACATTTAATCAAATCAGTGAAGGAAAGTGGTGGTTGCCATGTCTTCTGATTTTATCAGTAATTAAGTCTACTGGTTTCATAGCCAGTGAAAGCCTGGACAGGCACCTTCAGCAGCAAAATGATCCAGCATATATTCTTACCTCCCAGCAAAATGTTCGAAAGCACAAGAGATAAAATGGACTTGGATATAATAGACTATTTCTTCACTCTTATTTGAGATGGGCTGCTATGCAACCGACAGTGTAAGACTGAGAAACATTGAATAAGGAAAAATATGTCTCTGAGCATAAAAGAGAGGGGTTTATTTTATGTTAAAGTGCTATCTGATTAAATACCTCTATTTGCCATCTTGCGTGCAGAATGTAGACATTACCTTACGCCTCCTCTCCTTCATCTGTGTTATGGCTCTAAAATGGGTACCTAATTGTGTACGGGGGATTCAGGACACACATTTTCTTTCATACACCTAGAATTACAGATCCAATTCTGAAGCTAGTGTGATTCCAGGCTGCATATTAATATAGCACCTCACTTGGGATTGTGAATTTCACTGTTACAACCAAGCTTAGATCACTTTCTGGGCTCCTTGGCCCTGTTTTTGATCAGATCCTGCAGTCTGTTCTCATCTGAAACGTATTTGTGCCCAGCAAATGTATGGGTACTACAAGTGCACTGTGACAAGTCTGTCTAGTGTTGGTACTTCCTGCTCTAAAATACTTTCTAGTCTGGAATAGTCAGCAGTAATTTAAGACGTAAACAGTAGTCTAAAAAATACAAATTTAACATGAAGCATCTCACAAGAAATACCTGGATTTTAGGTTTCACTATTAAATGCTTACCACATAAACTTGATGTATTTCTAAGATCTAGACACCTTCCTACCTTAATAAGTGCATTAACAGATATTTCACAGCTAACTAGTGTAGGCAGTGTTGGGATTTAGTGATCAAATATAAACCTGTCCTCCTAAAAACTCAGATGGGGGGAATAACAGACAATTTGGTGAATTCTGTTATTGAGAAATGTAGTTTGCTTCCTGTTTGCTGAAATCAGATCAGTTGCATCTAATTTTCTTCTTTTTAAAGTACTTTACATACTTGATCGTTTTCTCAGTGGTTTCCTATTGTACATATACATTTTGGATTTCACAAAAATGAGCACTTCGGCTGTAGAAGTTGTATTTCCATACTATTTTTAAAGTATTTATGTAAAGACCTGTAACTGGAAAAAAAGATGTAAACATGAGAACTGACAGCAAATGGATCTGTATATAGATATAGCTAATATATATATTTGCACTATGTAATCCATATAAATCAACTAAAATTTAAAATATAAACAGGTATGTGTATTCTATATACATGAAACTATAGACATTTATAGTTCAAGATGGTGGAAAAGCCCACAGATGTGTACTACATTTTTTTAAATGCGGGACAATAAAAATTTAGTTTAATTGTGAAGGATTTAAAATTAAGTCTGAGAGAAAAGAATATTAAGCGCACCACTCAATCTGAGTTCGTTTGATATGCCAAATGCTGAAATTAATATATCTTCCCTCTCATGCTAAAAAAGCAACTTGTTGTAATAACTCTGAAACAGATGAAGACGTTTAAGTGTCTCAGATAACATTCTCTCCTCTTCACAAGATACTAGATAAATGAGTCTGTTTTTCACTAGCGTATCTGTCATGGATTGTTTCCTCCAGATCATTCAATGCTGTACTCACTGATTATTGAATAGAACAAGTCTTTATTACCACATATACAATTCCATCACTAAATAATCAGTCATTCAGTAAACTACTCCTCTCTTAGTAGTCATTCTCAGCCCTGACTATATATATTACAAATCATTCTTCCTTCAGTAGGTAAAATGGGTTAGGTGCAACTAGTTAGGATTCCTTACCACATAACATTTACTTGATAGTTTATGTTCATGTTGGGTAATGACAAGCAAACATGTTAGCATGGGAAAGAAATTGCCATCTGTTTTCTAAGAGCAGGATATTTTATTGTAAGTGAAAGATGAACTGTTTGTTTTATGCTTAGAGTATATATAGAAAAAAATATCTGTGGGAATTAAAAAAAAAAGTATAATGGCCAAGAAGACTTTTCTTGATTTTAATGAAAAGGAAAGTGAGGATGCTGTGGTAGGTTCCTAGTTCTTTGCTGTGATTCCCAGATATACATCCAAACCATGCTGTGGAGTGATACTGAACACTGTGAGGTGAAAGCTCAAGTATTTAAGGATATTTGATTATCAATGAAGAGTAAACGCCTGGAAATTACAAAAGCTGTATGACTTCTTGACTGTCTGCAAATAGTTTGGGTGTTTGAGCTCTGTAGTTAAAAGATGTCTAACTTCCAGAAACAGCTTGACGTGGATGGTTCAGCCCTGCAAAGGATTGAAAACCCCTTCTTCAGCAAATGTTGGCATTTCTATAAGTAATAGCTTGATGCAGTTGGGTTTGAAACTTGCTTGGCTAATTAAGTGTGAAGCATATGTGTAATTAGTCAATTTTTTAGTCAGTGAGCTCATCTGAACATGGAGGGTAATAAGGATTGTCAGAAACAATAATAATTACAATCTGTAATGCTCAAACACCAGTCAGAGTAGGGTATTCACCTGTGTCATTTTAAGGAGCCAAATTTATATAGTCAATTCTCCCTGTTCTCTAGCAGTGGATTTGACTGAAAATCACATTGAAAGCCTAGGAAGCAGAGCCTCCTCATTGATCTAAATCAAATTAGTGTACAATGACTTCTGCAATAACTGTACCCCATTTTTGTGGCAATAGACCACAAAAGAATGGACTTCTACATCCCTCTTCAAGGTCTGACCACCTGATGTACAGGAAAGAAATTTCTGTGTTAAGAAAAGACAAGCATTTGATCAGAAAAGCTGTGGTCTGAACTCCTTTTGACAAAAAGCAATAAAATACAGCCATTGCTTTTTGTTTCAATCTACCACAAGATAACCCAGTTGTATAAACATACTACAGTCATGAATGATGACGCTGAGGAGTGATAATTGCAACAGCAAGAATTTAGTAAAGCTTGTGTTAAAAGTGTATGTTTTACAGATTACAGGGCATTTCAGTGCTAAAGTGAGAAAATAGGTTAGTGACTAGAATGGAATAGATCTAATTTGAGAAGGATCAATGAACTGATTTGATTTAGTTCAGTTTGTCCTTGAAATCAGTGTGTTTTAATGCCATAGTATGAGAAAGTAGATTCAGAGCTTTCTAGATCAGCCTCACTTGAATCACATTGCTAACATCATTGCATAAAAACAGGATGGAAACCCCATATTAACAAATCAAGAGTATGGCTAGATGATGATACAGTATAGATCACAAGTAGATTGATCATTGTTCAAATATGTAACTGAATCTCATTATCCCACCATGTGAAGCTTCAATCATGTCAAGCAAGTTATCAAGAGATAAAAGTGCTAAAATGAGCAAGCAGATGAAATAGATAACATAGACAGAAGTAACGTCAGAAACACAAGCCAACAAATGAGTTGTGGGAACAGATGGGAGTGTGAATCACTGATGTTATAAGGAGTTACATTCCAAGGAAAACATGAGTAGAAATAAGGATTTCAGATAAAATTTTACATCCTAAAAAAACAAACAAACAAACAAACAAAAACCCAACAAAAAACAAAGGAAGATAGTACAAGAAAAAGGAAGAAAAAAGTGTTGGACATGTGAATAATGAATTGGGAACCACAATATACAGCAAGGTTGAAAAAGGTCTCTTTTTCTTGATAAAGGTTGAGCAGACCTCTGAAATACTTTTGGTAAGCTAAACAAGTTATAGGCATCTTTGTGTCAGCTAGTTGTAACACAGGAATATGTAGCTGTGGACTGTAATACTTAATATGGGAAGTTTATGCCTAGGCTAGATGTAATCAACCCCATCATTAAAAGAAGATATTGAGAAAAAAGAATGTTAATAGAACTTTTCTTCTTTTCAGTTGTTGCTGATATTAAATGTACCAAAACTTACACTCTAACATTTCCACCATCTTTGTGTCTTTTACCTTTAATAGGTTGATCAGGCTAGAGGTTCCCTTTCTTCTGTGTTTAACATTATACAATGCAAATGGATTCTGACCTGATGGGAATCTATGAATTCTGCTATGAATAATATGAAATTCCATGATAAATGACATAAGGTAAATAACAACTACCAGCTACCAGAAATGTTGGGCAGAAAATTAGTCACTGAAGTATTAATACAGTGCAATAAATCCAGAAATGATTTGCTGATAGTTTGCTTGCTGAGTATTTAATATAGCATCCTTTAAAGCATGCAGTAAATCATGGACTGTATTAAAATGCGGTTGGGCCCTAAACAGCGTTTGGTTTCCAAGGGAAAGAATTCAAAATATAAAATACAAGTAACCAACGAACGAGAGTAAATGTATGCTGAGTTTGTGGTGGGACTCTAAAGGAACTCTGTCAGGGCTTGCAATGGGAGAGATACGAGCTTTGCTGACACTATTTGAAACAGGTTTTCCTAGATACACAAAACAGGACCAGGAAAGTCATTCCAGCATCTTTTTAATATATAATTTCTTTGAAAGTATTGATACATTATAATAAAGGCTCATATAGTCCTCGGATACCATAAAAGTTGGATTCTGAGAAGTACTTAAGACAGAAGGATGAGACAGGTGGATAATTAAACCCCTAGTGATGGTTTTATTTCCTGGATTATAAATAAGTTTGCATAGCCTTTACTGCTGTGCCTGATATTTCCTTCTTAATTTGTCTATTTTTTGATGCAGTTTTTTGTTTTGGTTTGATTTGGTTTAGCTTTAGACTTTATTCTAAAGTAATGACAATTTATATGATTTTTCAGATAACCTCCCAGCAAGGCTGTATAAAATGCACTAGTACCTCATGGATTAATATTAGATCCATATTCAGATTATAAATTTTCTTTCAATACCATTTAACTCTCTGTCATGATGTAATGTTGTGAATTGTGTCTTTAGTTTGCTATCATCCATAGATTCATAGAATCATACAAGCATTTGGTTATAAGAGACTTATAACATCAAGTCCAACCATTAACCCAGCACTGACAGGTCTCTACTAAACCATGACCCTAAGCACCATATCCACAGGTCTTTTAAATACTTCCAGGGATGGTGACTCTACCACTTCACTGATCAGTCTGTTCAACTGCATTGATGGACTCCTTTTATTGTAACTTGCTATTTTCTGAACTTTTCCTTTCCTCTTCATTAATTTTCTGATATCTATTCTCCCATCTTCAGGATTAGGATTTAACAGGCAATAGTACATTACATTATCTGAAATGCAATTAAATATGATATTGATATCTCCATACCACTCACAGTGTGGATCTGTCTTATTTGAATTTCTGGATTTATGTGTGCTGATATGTTTCCCATGTTATGATTCAGTTGCCATTAACGAGCGTAGTCAAAGTTGACCCTTTACCCCTGCCTAGATCAATAGTAAGAACATCAAATAATTGCATTCTAAGACACTAAGTCCAGAGTATACTGCTTCTTTACCAGTCTTAGAAATCGCACAGGAATTACTATTCTAGTATGAGGTAGCTTTTATTTTTCACTGATACTTTCCTTTGATTCATATTCATTTACTATGTTAATGGAACAATAACAGTTGCCTTTGTATTTTCAAAATATATCTATAGCAATAAGTATGAACTACGAAGAACTACTACTACTTACCATTCCAGTCTCACTCTGAAAGTCATTGGGCTTATTGATTACTCATCTGGCAGGGTTCACAAACGACTTACTTCTAACACACTGATAAAAAAAATAGGTCCAAAACATTCATTTGATGTAATTATTTGATTATAAGTCTATATTTTCTGAATGATCCTGCCTTTTTCTTCATCAAACTTTTAGAATTAGATGCATTACTAGCATTGTTTACATACTTTATTTTCTCTAGACATAATTCCCTGGGGAGTCTTTGGGTATATTACTTGAATGAGAATTGACAAAATAAGCTCATTGTCAAGGAATGTAGTAAAAATTAATATTACCAGTAGAATAAGATAAGGAAAAGATACCTAACCAAAGATACTATATGTTTCACTGAAAAGAAAAAGTGATCAATATTGGGGTCTATTTTAAATAATATAGATGATACTAAATGGAAAGAGATCCCAAAACATTTTACAGTGATGAATACATTTTGATAGAAACCATCAGACATCAGTTTCAGACCTACTAAAAGAAGTGCCTGAAATCAGAGTAGTTTAATGGAATCTGATCATGATTTAAAAAACCCAGACCAGTATACTAGTGAATATTTGGGAATAAATGTAAGTCATTGTTGACTGGCTTGGAGACAGTCAAAACCACAATGGAGACAGATTAATTTAAAATAATAATAAAAAAATACCTAGGCTGTATTTTACATTATGAAATTGAACATCATTTAGAGAGAGAAAAAATGTTTTAGCTACCACATAAAGCAGGTGCAAACATGAATTTTGCTTACTACTATCCATGGTTGTGAAACTTCCCATGCAGATGCTAAAAATACCAAGGAGAGAGATCCTTACAAACCAAAGAACAATGAAATTACTTTTCTTTTCTTTCTTTCTTTCTTTCTTTCTTTCTTTCTTTCTTTCTTTCTTTCTTTCTTTCTTTCTTTCTTTCTT
>WTSP01014510.1:10930-45934 GCA_025331215.1 Actenoides lindsayi | reverse complement strand
GGTACCATTTTGAGACTTCCCCTTCCCTCTGGAGTCAGTAGCCTGCCTTAACAGTGCTACACTGTGCTCCAGATCTGAAGGGAATGGTCCCAAGACAGTGCTGTGAGGCAGCATTTGGCCCCTTTCCGTTGGAGTCTCTCTGACAGACCAACCACTGCTCACACTGAGCAATGGCACCGAGTAGTTACCGCTGGCTTTTTTTTTTCCCCTACTGAAAACTTTCCTTTCCTTAATTGTACCAGGTATCCCTAATGCAGCCTCAGATAAGCAGCTTTGGAAAGGGCACAGTCTGGCAGGTGGAACAGTAGGTAAATGGCAACTAGTCAAAGGTGAATTCCTGAGCAATGAGGCACTCTTCTGCTCTTTTTATTTTTCTTCTTTTTATTAATTCCATTGATACCTGTAGCAAGAGAGCTGTGTAGGCCCTGCCTAGGCTTGGCTTGTGTCCTAGTGATGCTAAGTCATAGGATCATAGAATGGCTTGGGTTGGAAGGGACATTTAAAGATCCCCTAGTCCAAATAACATCCCACTCAAGCACTTCCCTTTTGGCATTCTATTACTTTAGATTTTTGTTTTTCAAGGGCAAAATAGTTGGTAAATAAGGAAAAGAAACAGCTGCACCACTGAACAAATCTGACCTTATGTTGCACAGTAGCTTGGCAACTCCTTCCCCCTGCCCAGTCCTAGCATTTTTAATTCTTGGAAACGTTGCCATTTTCATTTGTAAAGTTTAGCAGCTAAGAGTGACTTTTTTCTTTTTTTTCTTTTTTGCCTGTTCTGACCGGATTAATTTCTAAGAGCAGGAAAAATTCTGATCCCCCCAATTAAATGCTCATTGTTGCCCTTTTGCCAGTTTTAGTATGTAATCTTGCTCCACAGTAACAATTACATGTCATCAAGCTTTCCTGCCCACACATTTCTGCTCACAGCAACACTTCATCATCATAAAACACTGGCTCCTGGCTCCTGATATTAGAAAGTTGGTCTTTCTTGACTAATGGATAACAAGTGCAGCTGCCAGGCCACCAGAAATGCATTTTGTCTCAGAACTTCTACCTGACAGTTGTCTGTGTTCATCTCTCCATCTATAGGAGACTGAGTGTTGTGCTTGTTGTGATTTTAATCCACCCTGGGGTTCTGGTCCAGATACCTGGCAATTTGGAATCTGAGCGGGTCAGAGAGGCAGCGGACCACAGAAAAATCTGTGGTTTTGGTGTTTTTGGCAAAACTTCGGGAGCTGCTGCTTGCCCATGGCATGATACCAAAGGAAAAAAGCCAGTGCAATTAAGGTTTTACTTAGGCATGCAGGACCGAGCATAGTCTCTGAGGATGGTTACAAGCACTTTTGGGTGGGTTGTGCTTACATTCAAGGTTGCCTGTTGGCACTAACACATTTGAAAAGCGTTTTAGCGCAACATGATCTGTGAAAATCGCTGCCAGCCCAAGCAAAGGGGTCAGTATCCCTAGACAGGCTCTGTCAGGCATTCAGCCTTGCCCATACTTGAAAGCATTTGCTACTTAAGCTGCATTGTCAGCGCCCAAGCCCCAACCCCACCACAGTGGATCACCGACAGCACTCGTTGACCACAGGGCCACTTTTCCAGGTTTGTAGCTGACTGGTCTCTGCTGGCAGAACTCCCTGGCACTGGCCCAGCCCCAGGTTGTATTTGCTGCCAGACGTTAGCGTAGTATCAGATTCTACTTTGGCTTTGCTTACACACAGAAATTGTACGAGTATAATTAGTTTGGTTAATACGTTCAATTAGCACATGCCTAATGTGTGTCACCATCCAGTGCCCGAGAACCATTAGCTCGCAAGAGCACCCATTTACACACGATTAATGCCCAGCGGTTCCGACTCGGTGCCTGCACGATCAGGCTGCACCGGCGCCAGGTGCCCCAGGATTCCCGTACTGCCGACCCCGGGCCCTGCCGCCTCCGCCGGCCGCTCGCGGCGGGCTCCATGCCGCTGCACCGGGGCTGCTCGCTGCCTCCTGCTAGGGCAAACGGCTCCTGCAAACGGCTGCCGCGCGGGCGGGCGAGGCTCCTGTCTCCGCCCGGCAGCTACTTCCCAGCCTCCCCGCCGAGGGGAGGACCGGGAACCCCGCGGAGCCCTGGGCTGTCCTGGACCGTGTGAGGCCCCACTGCCCATAGGCCTGGGCTCTGCCGCCACCCCGCGTGGGTGTCTCCGGGGACGTGAAGGCAGGGTGCGGGCGGGGCGGGGCGGGGCTCAGCTCGGGAGGGCCCGCCCGCCGTGACCGCCGCTGGGGACCCGGCCCGGCCCGGCCTCCCCGAAGCCTGGAGTAGGCCTGGGCCTCCCTAGCAACCGCCCCCTAGCGACTGCCTGCGGGCCCTCCGCCCGTCCGCATAGCAACTGCCCCGCTCCCGGCCTCCTGATTCGCCGGCCCGCCCCGGCCGACCGCCGAATTCCTATTGGCTGCGAAGGGGGAGCGGGCAACGATTGGCCGCGGCAGCGGGGCGGGCGGTGGAGGGGAAGGGGGCGGGCCGGGGCGGCAGGGCGGGGCTCGGGCGGTGGGGCTCGGCCGCGGTGGCGTCGGCGGCCTGCCGGACTCATTGGGAGCGTGGTGCGGAGGGATACGGCGGCCGTCCGTTGGAGCAGGGGGAAGGCGGAAGCGGCGCAGACGAGGAACGCCCTGTTGACGTGAGCACGCCGGGCGGGGACTCGGACCCCTCCGCGTCGGAACGGGCTCGCCCCGGCCGGGGGGGGGAGGGGCGTCAATCGGTGGCGTTCTTCGGAGTGAGGAGGAAAGAGTAGCCGTGGTCCTGACGGGCAGGCGTCCTCCGCCAATGGGGAGGCAGGGCTGGTGCGGACCCCGCGGCGATTGGCCGGCGGGCGGAGAAGGAGGGGCGTGCGCGCGCGACGGGGCCCGCCCAGAGCGGCGTGGGGGAGGGGTGCGCGGGGTGACCCGTTCCCTCCCCCGCCAATACCCCCCGCCCCGTCCTCCGTGCAGGGCCGGCCCGGCAACATGGCCTCGGAGCTGGAGAGCCTCAACCCCAGCGCGCGGATCATGACCTTCCGCCCCACCATGGAGCAGTTCCGGGACTTCAGCCGGTACATCGCCTACGTGGAGTCGCAGGGCGCCCACCGCGCCGGGCTGGCCAAGGTGCGACCCCCATCTCCCTTCCCGGCGGAGGACAACGCGCCGCCCGGCCCCGGGTCGCGCTCTGGGCTCAGTCCTCCGCCCCCCCAGCCGGGCCGGGCCGCGCCGCCTCCGCCCTTTGTTTACCGCGGCGTGCCCCGGCCGGGGTGTTGAGCCCGACGCGCCGAGTTCGCCGCGTTCCCGGGCAGCGGCCGGCCCGGTGCGCTGGGCGGTGAACGGGTGGGCTTTGCTTCCCGCAGATAGTTCCCCCGAAGGAGTGGAAGCCGCGGCAGTGCTACGATGACATCGACGAGCTGGTCATCCCGGCGCCCATCCAGCAGGTGGTGACGGGGCAGTCGGGCCTCTTCACTCAGTACAACATCCAGAAGAAGGCCATGACGGTCCGCGAGTTCAGGAGGATCGCCAACAGCGACAAGTACGTCTGCGGCCCCCTGCAGAAAGTCACTGCGGGAGTTCCTGCTTCCCGAACTCCCTCGGGCCAGATCCTCGCTGTGGGCTGGAGCTGTGAGGCGTTCTCTGGGGGTGGGGACCGTTGTCACTTGTGTCACCTGGCAGGAGGATCTGTGATGCCGGCAGAACTTCTTGTTTCTGGTGTGGACTCTTGTCTGTTTATCCCCAGTAGCCAGACCATCGAAATATTTACTGAATAGAGTAACACAGGAAACAATGTTCTTGCCGTGAAAAAGTAGACAGAGAAAAGATCACTCTAAAAGGAGTTTAAGCAAAACACTATTTAACTAACTGTTTAGAAATAGGGTTAAATTGCCAGCTGCAGCCATTCGACTGAAGCTTGGTTTATCCTACCAAAGCAGTGCTCATCAGGTATCTTAGCGTTCTGTTTCTCTAATATAACTATTCAATGATAATTACTTTTTTTATACTATGTATGTATTTTTCCAGAATATATATACACACGCACACACATTAAATGTGTGTTGGAGTGTGATTTTTATCATCCAGTGCTGCATAAAGAGGTCAGTATATAGTTAGCAGGAAATGGACATCAAGTGCAGATACTTTGTTGATAAACTGAGCATGCTTGACCAGTTTAAAGCAGGTGGGTCTGGAATGTTTGTTACTTTCACAGTGGCATGTAACTTCGTTTTGTTTTGTTTCTCACATTGTTCTTTGTATCATTTCTGGTTTTTTTTACTACATCCTTCCTTGCTAAGTAGCAACAACTAGAAAGTGAAATTGTTCTGACTCCAGAGAAGTGCAGGAAGCAAAAAATGAAAGTAAACTGAGAAATGGGGAAAGTAATTCTCTTCCCAATCCTTTGTTCCCAAGTCTCATGGGAACTGAGCTGTGGCCGCTCTCATTTCCCTTCTGAGTTAGGGGTCTCTCTGATAGCACACATTAAGTATTTTTATTGTAGCTTTTGATTCTTTCAGTGGTTGAAAGCGGTTTACACTTGTCAAATATCAAACTGCAAAGTCTTTAGTATCTTTGTTGTTTTCTCAGGTATTGCACACCCCGCTACACGGACTTTGAAGACCTTGAACGAAAATACTGGAAGAACCTTACGTTCAATGCCCCTATTTATGGTGCTGATGTTAATGGCACACTGTATGACAAGGTAAGAAAACAGGTTTGGTTTTCAAGTAACAGTTATCCCCGGTATTGCATTCCATAAATACTAATGCAGCATTTGACTCTTTCAGAAAGAGTTCATGATATTCTTAAGTAGAGGTCTAGGCAGAACACAGTAAGCCACATGTTTGTAACATACTTTCTGTTTAACCCAGGTAGTTAAAGGAGGCTAATAGAGGTAATGTTCTAAGGGACCTTTGTTAGACATCAGTGTAATACAGTTTAGTTCAAGAAAGCAAAACCCGCTGTCGGGGAAGTGTTGTCTTTATACTGCGTTGGCCTGAAAGGCATATTGGAGTTGGAAGTGTTGATCAGTGAACACACACTGTTTTGGTATCCAGTAGCGCACGTGTTTGTGTGGGACAGCTTTAAAGCTGTTATGTGGTAGGGTGATAAACATTAGAAATTCTACTTCCTGGTCTCCTAGGTTATGATGACTTACTCTTTTAAAAGCTGTTTGGAATGAAAAGTGTTTCTGTTCAACAGGGTTTAAACATCAGCTCAAGCCCATGCTGTTGTTCTCTTGATAACTTTTTTGTACTCCATAAAGGCTACTAAGAATTGGGATGTAAGCAAACGCTATGTGAAACTTCTGTTCTACGTAAACTGACTAATGGTTTGAGCTATGCCAGTTGATGATGTGTTTTGATGTGTGCTGTTTCCCAAGTGTCTGATGCCTTTTGCAACTGTCATCTCAGTTGTATTGTTCTGTGCTTCGTAATGCTTGTTTAAAACAAGGCTTGTGTTTTGCAGCACGTAGATGCGTGGAATATTGGCAGATTGAACACGATCCTGGATATTGTAGAGAATGAAAGCGGCATAACCATTGAAGGAGTCAATACTCCTTACCTATATTTTGGCATGTGGAAAACTTCCTTTGCTTGGCATACCGAGGACATGGATCTCTACAGTATTAATTACTTGCATTTTGGGGAACCCAAATCATGGTAAGATTTTTAGGGAAGCTTCTAGGTGTAGAAATACAATACTGTAAAATATTGGAGTCTAAGTCTGAAACTACTGAGTTGCTAAAAGAGTGACCATCCCTCTGATGGTCAGATGCAGAGCAATGCATGTCCTCATTGGAATTGTTTGATCATCTTCTAGAAAGTCCATTTACTGTCCTGATGTAAAGAGTTCTTCAGAATTACAATACAGGGTGGGCGCTCTTGCTGTCATAGGGCCAGAATGTTAAAACAGGCGTATGATTTCCTGATCTGCAAAGTGACGCTATGCCTGTTGTCATGGAGGCGCCGGGCAGAAAAGGCATCTTTTACAGACTTAGAAATGTAGCTATTTATCATCATAGCTCTAAAAGCAGGCTAGTGGGTCTTGCTGAGTGGTTTATCCAGTTTGTGAGCTTCATGACTTTCAGGGGAGGCTCCCAAATTTTTCTGTAGCATGGGTTGCATTTTAACAGTGAATCATTCCCTTCTGTTCACAAATAGATTTCTCAAGCAATTTCAACAATGGTTTCCATGGCACTTTTGTTGGAAACTGGTATTTTTGGCTGTTTTTACTACAACTTTGAAGTAAAAAATAATAGCCAGCACAATGTGACCAGTGAACAACCCCATGCATTGGCATGGGAACACAAAATAGAATAGTTCAGTTGGATAAATCTTTTGGCCATTGCTTCTTCTTTGTGAAGGAAGTTAACTTTGCTGATACCGTAGTCTGATTTATTTAACAACAAACAAGGAAAATTTTTGCAGATAATTTTTACTTTTTTTATAAGTGATTCATATCTTGGGGCCCATTTATGATTTCCAGTCAAACGGAGATTTTTGTCATGTCATTTGAACTTAACAGGCTTATTTTTATGACTGCAGGTATTCTATCCCTCCAGAACATGGGAAGCGACTGGAGAGACTTGCAAAAGGTAATTGAGCAATTCATGTCCTGCCTTTTGCGGAACGGGGGATGGACAGCCCCAATGGGTTTCAGCTCTTTTAGAGTGTGGCATGTGTATAACATTTGTAAGAGCACAGACTGGCACAAATGAATTGATAATTTGCATTTTAGAACATAGATTATATTACTTCTGAGTTTTGTTTATAGTACGCACACAAGAGAAAAGTCACATTACAAATAATGCAGTTGTGGTCTAACCTTTAACGAGAAAATCTTTGACTATTGATTATTAGAACTGGAAGTCCCAGCCAAGGGAAGATCCTTCTATGTGCAGTCTTTCTTATTTGTTTTCAAACTGGAATCTGTTCAAGATAAATCTCCAGGCATTGTCCGTTGTCTTCAGAATGCAAGCTAGCACACTTCACATGAGGTGGTCCATACTTTTAGACCTAGGGAAAAATACTGTGTACACCATAACTTTTCCTTAAAATTACTGAAAATTTAGTTCACAGCAGAATGCTAACATCTCTCCTTGCCTTTATTTTAAACAGGTTTCTTTCCGGGAAGTGCCCAAAGCTGTGAAGCATTTCTCCGTCACAAGATGACCCTCATCTCTCCATCAATTCTGAAAAAATACGGCATCCCGTTTGATAAGGTATAGAAAAGTAATCTCGGTTGTACCATCTCAGTCAAGAGGTTCACGCAGCCCTTTCTTATCTCTAACAGCGGCCAACAGAAGATGCTTAGAGAGGAAAATAGGAACAGGATTGGTATTAGACAATCCTTTCCCCCTGTACCATCATTTATCTGGCAGCTGGGACCTGAAAGAGTGAGAGATGGAAAATTCTGTCAAGGACTATTAAAAACAAAGGATCTAGCTTCCATGAGTTATTTTTTTCTAACTTACAACTGTATATGACATCCTGTGTTAGATTAACTTTACTACTTAGCTGTGTATTCAGTGAAGAGAGATTGTTCTTTTTTTGTTTGTTTGTTTCAGACTTGTTGCTTGCTAATTTTGTTTGTTGTAGTCTGCTTCCTGAACAGAAAATATGTTCTCTATTAAGTTTTTTTCTTTACATTCATAACTTTTTAGACTTCCTTACTTTCTTGGGTGATAACCTGCCACATTCCCTGCCCCCCCATAATATTGAAGATCTGGTCTTTGAGTCTTTATTCAGAAGAACTGCCACGTGTGGGCAGATGAAGGCTTTTGATGTCATGAACCTTAGTTTAGACAGTGAGGAAATGTTGAAGAGCAACAGTGGAAGGCTGAAGAGAGTTGTTCTTCAGTATGAACAGTAAAAGAAAACTGGTAAATTTCCAGTCTGTGTGGGGATGGAAATTTTACTTGGCCTTAGATACTGTTCAGCCAAACCTGTAGCTGATACAGGTAAGTACCTTTATGACCTTCGGGTAGTTTGTCACAGAGTATTTCATCTGTATAGCTGCTTCTGTGTTCTTTTGGCCAGTTGTGTTTTAGTAAAAAACTGTTGAGTATTGTTTTCTGTTAAACAGATACTTATCATAAGTAGGAGAATAGTGATGGTAAGTATCAAGTCTGTTCCATTACAGCAAGTAACTCCAGCCACCACCTCTGGGTGAGGGTTTCAGATACACTGCATGAGGGATACAGAAGCTCCTTTTATTCACACCCAGCAAGTAGACTCTTAAGCTGTGAATAACAGCACAGTGTCTTGATTGTTTTCTAGGTGACACAGGAGGCTGGAGAGTTCATGATAACCTTTCCTTATAGTTATCATGCTGGCTTTAATCATGGCTTTAACTGTGCTGAATCGACAAACTTTGCTACTCTTCGGTGGATTGAGTATGGGAAGCAGTCCGTACTGGTAAGGGGTCTGTTGCCATCCTGTTGCTTCCAAATGACTTAATGCTCTGCTGCTCATTAAGCCCCCCAGTGTTTGTTTTAAGGGAGTGGATTTAGACCTTTGTCTGTTTAAGAGGTGATGTTTGCTTTCTGATAGTGTAACAATGTCCAGTCAGCCTCCTATTTCATGTCCTTATTTCAAGTATACAGAGCATGTAACTTGTTTTTTAGCTTTGTGTACATCAAGTGAGGCTTCAAACAAAAGCAGGGGAGTACTTGTCATTCCAAAGATGGAAGGGTGTCCTTGGCGTTCAGGACTTGTCCGTATTTTGTCTGATATTGTAACCACTATTTTTTGACTGTTTAGCCTGGAAGTATGACTTTGGTAATTTAAGTCACTTATCAAAGTAAGTATCTTGGCTGAACCTTTAGACTGGGTAGTGTTATATCCCTGTGGAGGTGCCTTACAAACCTGGATTATGTTTTCAGAAGTTACACTGAAGTCAATGCTTTGAAGCACTAGTTGTAACCACACCTGGATGAGGGGAACCTCTACTGCTTTGGGTAGGCCCAGAGTTTGAATGGCTCCAACTTCCTCATTATAGTCTCTGGTTTTGCTGGCTGGTTTTGTGTGAGCTCATTTAAAGCAGTCAGCTTCTACCAGCAACTCTCTAAGTAGGCTGGTGAGCTTGCTTTCTTAGTTAACGTGATAACATCTGGCTTTCTGTTTTGTTGTTTTTGCTGGCTTTTGTGCCCAGTTTTTAGTAACTTAATATATGGCATTTGATTTCCTGAGGAAGAGTCTTGAGAGTTCTTAGGTTCAATTACATGCAACTGTGGAATTTTTGTTGGTTGGTTGGGGTTGTTTTGTTTTGTTTTGTTTTGTTTTTTTTTGTTTTATTTTATTTTTATTTCTTCAGTTAAGCTCCCAAAAGCAAAGTGACACAGGAATGGGTATGTGGCCTTACTTGAATATTTTCTGTGACTGCAGTGCTCGTGTCGGAAGGACATGGTGAAGATCTCCATGGATGTGTTTGTGAGAAAGTACCAGCCAGATCGTTACAAGCTTTGGAAAGCTGGGAAGGACGTGACTGTCATTGACCATGCTCTTCCAACCCCAGAGGCGGCAGAGTTCCTTAAAGGGGATCTCATGCAAAAAGTCAAGAATGGGAAACAATGTGCTGAAGAAATGGAAACAGGAGAGATGTGTAAAGAGGACGTGGATGGGGATGAGGCGAAAAGGTAGTGCTTTGTATAGCTGTCTGCTTTTCCAGAAATGGGAAATGGCTGCTTTTTTTTTTTTTTTTTTTTTTTACCTGTTTGAGCCCACAGTGATGATGGTCTGTGGTACACAGGAAATGCACCAGCTTGGAAGGTAGTTCTTCATCTTTGGACAGACATCCAAAGCCTAGATTGGAAGTACATGCTGTACACTGAGAGGCCAGAAGAAAAAGGAGGTGTGCCGGGATAACAGGGCAGTACTTGCTAGCAAATTCTGGTACTATCAGTGCTGCAGCTGTGACATCAGTGTGCATTTCCTGGCTGCTGAAGACAGACGGACTAATCATCTTATATTTTGCAGTTAAATCTTTTTCAGCCAGTATCGGCTGCAGTCCCTAAAGCTGTCTTTGGTGGTGAGGGTTTTTTTGTGTTCCTGTTGTGGTGAGGGGTTTTTTTGTGTTCCTGTTGTCTTGGTTTGTTTTGAGTTTTGTTTGTTTTCTTTTTTTTTGTTTAAGATGAATGCCTGGCTAGAATCATAGCTGCCTAATATATGATTAGCAGATGTTGAGAAGTTATCCCTAATCATTACTGACTCTGCTTCTGTAAAACCAAAGATAACACTTCAGAACAATTTGGGAACTATTTGGCTTGCCAGATGCTGTCTCGTAAAACACTGATCCGAACCAGACTATTTTGTGCAGCCGGACATATATTTAATAGACTTACATGTCTGATACCCTGACACGTGGATTTGTCTCTTGCAGCGTCCCCAAGCATCGGATAGGAACAAAAAGGCACAGGGTCTGCCTGGAAGTGCCTCAGGAGGTGAGCGAGAGTGAGGCCTTCCCCAAGGAGGAGCTGAGCTCTGCACAGTATGAAGCAGACACGGCAGAGCCTTGCGAGAGACTTACGAGTGAACTTGTGCAGCAGGGTGAACAAAGGCTCAAGCTTCCAGGTAACTGTGTGTCAAGCTTTATCCTGGTACAAGGGGACAGGGTATTGATTCTTCAGGGAGGAAAGCTGCTAGAGCTGAATCTAGGACACCCTTTCATACGGTGCTTGTCAGTAGAAATTTGGTGTGTCCAAAAAAAGCTGGTTTCTCAGAGCCATGGCAAGCAGCTCAGAAACTTACTGTCATGAGACTTGATTTTTTCAAGACTAAAGAGCACATGTAGAAAAAATTTAGGTTGTGCCCTTTAGTTAAATTTGTTGTGACGCTTCCGCCACTGGTTTGAGTAAATGAAATAACCACAGCTGGAATTGTTAGCTTTTGTGGCCTATTTGTGTGTAACTCCCCAGTGCGAATTACATAAAAAAATGCTGTAGCAGAGTAAAGGTGTAGGCAGCCATCCTGTAGCTACTTTAATGATTGACTGACCAGGTAGGTCACGGGGATGTTGCCTTTCAGATGAATTAAAGGGAAGTATTACTTGAGAGCTGCTTAAGAAATTGGTGTTTCTAGCTCTTGGTTTTTGCTCTTTTAATTTTGCCGACTTACAGAAATGCATTTGATACCTTAGTAGTCTTAAGGTCCTCTGTGTCCCTAGTGTTTAACGTGATTTCTTTGTAGAAATTGCTTAGTAAAACATCCACACACTTTCTGGTAGTGCGGTCTGGTATGATGTATAGATGTTTTATTTGTAGTAAGTAGGCTGGAGGAAAATTAATGTGGCTTGTAATGTGTCAGTTATCCTCGCTTTTAAGGGAGGAGCAAGGGGCCTATGGAACAATATAAGATCAGGGCAAACATATGTAATGCCTCCCTCTGGTATTCTGTTTTCCAGCCCTTTGCAGACTGTATTTAATAATCTTCTATTGGTTTGCATGGTTTTATTTTTCTTCTATTAAGTCTCTCATGAACCCTCATAAGCTCTTACCCACAGAATCATCTGACCAGGAGTCAGGCTACTCAGCTATACTGTATAAAGGATCATCTCTGTTTATTTTGAACTTGCTGTCTGCTGGTTTTGTTTGATATACCCTAGTTCTTGTACTGTGAGAGGCAATGAGCAAATACTTTTATTCTCCCTCTCTCCCTAAACCACCCATGATTTTATAGGTGTTGGAATTATTTACTCTTTACATGAGTCTGTGTCACTTTTTTGTAGGTAGTGGTTTTCTTCCTGTTTGGCTTTGTGCAAATGCTTTCAAAAATGCTCTCTCTGTTGCCCAGACTTTAGAAAAAGTCAGTATATCCTTTCTTCTAGATCGTGTGGACTCAGCCAAATTTGAAGTGCTGAAAACGGTGAAGCTTGAGGAGGAAGAACAAGAAGCAGCTGTATTGGACCTCTCCATTTCACATGCTTCAAATTCCACTTCAGTGTTGCCAGCTTCAAAGCAGAGTGCAGCGTCCAGTGTTCAGTCCAGCTCACCAGCATATTCTGGTTCTTCAGACTCTGAATCAACTGATCTGTTGGCAAAGCGAACTCTTCCTGGGCCAGCTGGGGTGCTCACAGTCCATAGCTATGCTAAAGGGGATGCCAGTGGATCTGACACTGAACAGACTTCTGGAAAGAAAGCCAGTGTCACCGCCAGCGTGAATGAGCAAGAACTGGCAGAGGTATGAATGGCAAGAGTACTGGAAGCTTGAGGGCTGTATTACAGGGTCATGGATTGCTGTGACAAAACTTCCTCTGTGCAGATGACGCTTCCATTCTATTGGTGTTTGCTTAGCAGGTTGGCTTAGTTGATGTGTCTTCTAACATCTGTGGGTTTTGCTAAACAGACAAGAAGTAAGTTGAAAGTCTTTTACCTCTTCTAGAAAACAAGGATATTCTTCATTTTGAAAACTTCTCTAAATTATTTCAGTGCTTAAAAGGAGGGTGGTTTTGACATGGCAGTGTTGCAGACTGATTCAGATTCTTTTATAGCAATAAGCAATTATTTGTACCTAAAATGAATCTACTTCAATCCAGCCTTTATTGCAAGTTGAGTGTTTTTAATATAAAATCACATACATGTGTACATCTCTGGGGGTCCCTTTTAAAAGGAAAAAAAAAAAAGTGATGGAACAACAATTATTGTTTGGGAGAATGTAAATCTGGGTGTTTCAGAACTGCCAATGTTCTAGTAGACAACCCAAGAGAAGAGTGTAACAGTTAACATCTTACCTGGAGGTGTCTTTTCAAATCATTTAGTTTCCTTCTTTAAATCTGTGTTTAGAGAGTGGGAGGCCAATAATGATTGTGTCTTTGAAATTGAGGAATTGCAGAAATGGAACAGCAAATGGGCGAGTCTGTTGATAACTATGCTGAAACTGAGAAATAGTTCTCAGGCGTGTTTAAACTATAGAAAATCCATTGCTTACACTGATGTCTCCATTGCATGCTCCATACAGGGGGGAAAAAAAGTATTGAATAGCTGTAGATCGGTTTCCCCAGTATGGTGTTTTTCAAAGCAAAGTTTTCATCAGATGGTAACTGGGAATGGTAATTGCTGTTTGAATAGAAGCATTTCAGTTTCTTGGAAGTCTTGGATCCATCTCTGTGTAGGAGATCAGAGAAAAAGATTGTTATGCTCTCTTCTGGCTTCTTTTATTAAGACATTTAAAAAGATGTAAGATGCACTTAATCTAAGATTTGCTTCTGTTCTTAAAAGGAATAACAGGTTTATTGATTTTTTTAAAAAAATTGTAATTTTTTTTTTTTAAAGGGGGGCTCTATCTACTGAGAGACTTCCTAGGCTGTTAAAATCACTGCTTTTATGGCTTTGCTTGTCTAGTTAGTAATTTTGTCAGTGTGTCACTTGTTTTTACATAGGCTATGAGAACAGGAGGTAACTGTTGTAGTCTTCTACCAGTCTATCTGGAAAGACATCAGTGCATGTAATAAACAGAGAGGGTGAAAGTTACCCTCATTTAAAATAAGCCTGTTAGTTCAAGATGCCAAGGAACTCTGTATTTTATTTTTTTTTCATATATTTTATTTTTAAAATTGGGCTGTTTAAGTTGATGCACAAACAGAGGATTTCTCCAGAATGTGTGAGACCTCTTGTGACTCTTAAGTTGAACCATTCAACTTACCTGTCTTTGTTTCTGTCTTTTTCACAATTCTTATATAAACAAATTCACATGAAAAACTATACTGGCATCTGTAAAAAGCCTCTGTTCCAGTGGCTCAGCAGAGCTAGTACAGCGCTGTCTGTTTTTTCCCTAGTGAAAATGCTGCAAGCAGTTCTTTCAAAAACCTGGGTACTTCAGAGCTGAAGTTAGTTCTTAGAAATAAAATCATGGAATCACATGTGCATTTTGTGGAGGTTTCTTTAAGTTCAAAATATAGTTATTTAAAAATAATATCAAAAGGGCATATGCTAATTGACTGCTGAATTGTTGCTTCTTGTCCAGGTAGCAAAGGAGTACCTAAGATCAATGAAGGAGAGTAAGAAGTCCAAGGGTCGTCGCCAGCCGTTGAGCAAGCTCCCACGCCATCACCCGCTCTTGGTTAAAGACTGCATTAGTGATGATGGTAAATAACCTTTGTGCTCTTTGGAAACTATACTATAGAGGGTCTCAGCTTCTGTAGACAGGGAGGGATATTCCATTAAGTAACTGGTGACAAACAAGAGTCAACAAGTGACACCTCTGCATTCTAAACAAGATGCTTATCTTTTTTTCTTTTTTCTTTTTTTTTTTTTCTTTGTGCTTGCATCATTAAACTTTTCCCTCACATGGTGTCTTTTCTTTCCTGTTCTATTCTTTGGAGTCACAACTCCAAAGGGAAGATTAAACCAGTACCAGAGACTGTTGCATAATTACATTTGCCTTGGAGCATTCCAGTAATTGATGGAAATACCCATGATTTTTTTCAAAAAACAGAACAAACAAACAAACAAAACTAAAACAAACAAAAAAAACAACCAAAAAAACCCAATCAAAAAACAAACCACGAAAAAACCCAACACCAGATTCTTTGGCTGACAGCCTTAATCCTGATATAATTCAGAGCTGGTGCTGTTCTCACCCAGTAAGCCTATCTGCACAGTTGCTTGATTAGTAAAAGCCTTCTAAAAAGAGCCTAAGTTTTCCTGGCTTCCATTACCCTTCTGTCAGTTTTGTTTCTGGCAGTCTTTCTTTTATCCCATTCATAACTTCTTGCCTTATTTAGTTTCATTTGCAAGAAGGATATCTATAAAGAGACACATAATCACTGAGTTAATGATCTCTTATCACAGAGGCATCAGAGCAACTAACTCCTGAAGAAGAGGCTGAAGAGACAGAAGCATGGGCCAAGCCACTTAGCCAGCTGTGGCAAAATCGGCCACCAAATTTTGAGGCTGAGAAAGAATACAATCGGACCATGGCTCAGCAGTCTCCTTACTGTGCTGTTTGCATGCTCTTCCAGACCTATCAGGTATGTAGACCAAGTCTGTTAGTTACCATAGAGATAACTGAACAGATTGCTGCGTAATGATGTGGTGCATAGTTTTCAAAATGTTGTTTTGCATACTGCCAGTGAACAAAAGCTGCATCCATGTTGCAGTCCTCCTAAGGAACTGTTCCAGGAGAGCACAGTTGGGTGAACCTCACCACACCTGGGATGGACTGCCTGCAGGTTCCCAGGGGCTTGCTCAGCTCTTCAGCAGAAGTTCTGTGTTCCATGGCTTTTGCTTGGACCACAGAATGGAGCTTGAATGTTGCTGGACCTGACTATAAAATCCCATTTTGCTTTTCCAAACTTGACACCTTAACTTCTACCCTTTTTTAAAAAAACACTTGTAAGTCTACTCATAGCACAAGTTTTGGTGAGCTGGCAAGGAAGAAAACCTTGTTTCATGAAGACCATAGTTTTTCTTAGATCTTTGTATTTCTGTCTGAGAGTTGGTTCTTGTTAGGACTGGAAATTATAGAAGCTGCACAGTACATGGGAATTTCACTAGTCCTGGCACTGTATAAAGTTAACAATTTCAGGGCAGTTTAAGTTCTGTCAACTTCCTTTTTTTTTTTGAGTTGAAAAATGCTATTAAGCAGAAAACTCTAGCTGCAGCTTTTCAAATGTCTATCCACACCAGGCAGTGAAGTAGAAAATCTTCCAAGATTTGAGCTGTGGTTAGGGTGTTTGTTTCATCTTCAGAAAGTCTGTAGCAAGTCTGGGAATTCAATTCAGTTGCCCATTAAAATAAAAAATTGGCACAAATTGCCAGACAATACTCACTTTGTGACAAAGAAAAGTATCTAGCTACTTGAAGAAAAAAAAAGTCACATTTTCTTCAACTTTGTCATACATTTCCCTCAGTCATTTAGTCTTTTGCTTGATATGCAATATTGAGTGTAAATCAGTAAGTTTTTGTAAGTTGAGTAAGACGTGTTGAAAACATGCTGGTTTCCTTCCAGCTGTGATCCTTACTTGGATTTTTTCCTACCTTTTGATGCACTGTAGGAGGGACAATGCAGCTTCATTCTGCTACTGCAATTTCTGTTAATAATATTTTTAACAGATTAGACAAGCTAATTTTGTGGTGGCCTGTGAGGTACAAGAAATGGTTTGAAGCATTTCTTCAAAGAGAGATTCATTTCTGTTTATCTCTGTAAACTTTACATGTAATTGCTGTTTGGATGCCATTGGTTTAGATGAATAAATTACAAAATATCAGCCTGAAACTCTCCTGAGCTTTAACTGGAAAACTGCATTTTTAGTCTGCTCATTTGCCAGAAACAAATGAGTTTCAAAGCCCATCAGACTTGTTCAGAACTACACCAGGAAAATATAATGAGGACTGTAGTAGGTATCGATTTGTGTGATCATAATCCTCCCGTATTGAGGTAAGAAAAATGTACAATGTTGGAAACCAGAGTTATGATCCTCTATGTTAGGGGTGGAGAGGTGCAGTGGAGATGGTGCTCACAGAGCGCGAGGTGGGCTTGGTGATTCCATCTCCTCTCTCAGAAGAGGTGCAGTTTGATGTGTTATCTTGTTGCTTATTAGAGGAATGCATTTCAGACCTTGCATTTAGCCATTGGGGTAGAAAATCATTTCATTCTGAAGCTTCAGTAGCTGAAGATTTTATAGGCTAACTATATGTTTGCCTAACATACTAACTCTTTAATCTTTTAGCATCTTCATTCTTTCTTTAAACTGGATTTATTTATGGAGCGATGGGTGAGCAAAGATGATATGAAATGGTTTTACTTGTAAAACTTAAATTTCCTGTCCATCATTATAGACAGAGTGTGGAGGCAACAGTCAAAACTCTGGAGTAACTCCAGCTGCTCTGGATGGGAAGATTCGAACTAAACCCCTGATTCCTGAAATGTGCTTTACTACGACTGGCTGCAGCACTGACCTCAATCTTTCAACCCCCTACTTAGAGGAAGATGGAACCAGCGTACTCATCACCTGCAAGAACTGCCATGTCTGTGTTCACGCAAGTGAGTGCATCCAGACTTAACCCTGAACTCTGGTGTTCTCTGTAGTAAGTCTGTACATAATAGCAAGCCTCTGCTAGTCTGTGTAATGTACAAACAGACCAAGTTTAGCCCTTAATTGAATGGTTTATACTTGAGTGCTGGCCTTTGAAGTATGGAGTTGATAACTTCAAATATACAGCATCATCCTAAGACTTGATTATTTTAATTCCTGCTTTACTTCTGGGCCCTAGGGAGTGGGTCTGAGTTTAGGTAAGCTTTTAAAGTAAGATGCCTCTGTTCTAGGTTGTTATGGTGTATCCCCTGACAAGGCCACTGAAGACTGGATGTGCTCCAGGTGTACAGAAAATGCCTTAGAAGAGGTAAAGTTTTTCATAAGATTCTCACAGATGGGAGTTTAGTATATCTGGGAACTTGGCTGCTAAGTTCATTTCATGTTTGTGGTGTTTGTTTGTTTATCTTTTCGTTGGTTGGTTGGGTTTTTTTCCCCTCTCCTGTGAAAAGAAGGCAATTTAGAGAATGTTTAGGAGCAAGTCTTGTGTGTATTTTGATGCTTTTTAGCCATAGTGATGTAATCTTTTTAACTAGTGCAAAGCTGCTGGGCTCATTTGAGTCACAGGGAAGATGTTCTGCATGAATGTGGAAATAGCTCCACTGTCTGTCTTAATTTATGGTAGCTACTATTTCTGAACCAGAAAGTAGCTTCTGTTAATAGCTGAGGAGGTGTGCACATGTGGAGACAGGAAGAATGCGATTTCCTGAAAGCTATGTAGGCTCTAGATCAGCAGAACGGTCAGTCTTTCAAAGTGTATTTATTCATGTTTGTTTCAGGTTCTTTTACACATACTCAAATGATATAGAGTGTTGTAAAAGGAACACATAACAAACAAGTTGGATGAGTCTTGATGCATCTACTTGCCTCCAACAGACTTGGTGTCTTTATTTGTTGCCCTAAGGGCAGAAGCTTTAGCTGAGAGCTAAAGAGCTGATCTGTACAAGATATCTCTGGTGATAATGAAACCATTTCCTTCCTCTGGTTGTACATTTTTGAGGAGTAAGTGTTGAAGCAAGTGTACCATTCTGGACATCACTCTTTCAGCTAATGCTTTCTTCCTTGTGCCAGGACTGCTGTTTATGTTCATTACGAGGAGGAGCACTGCAGAGAGCCAATGATGACAAGTGAGTCTTACAGATTTTTTGATCTTAAGGGAGAAGCTCAATCCTAAGTAGCTGAGGGTAAGCTAGTAAAGCCAATGTCTGCATTTGGTATAACACTGCCCAACACCATCCTTCACACTTTGTCTTACTGAGGAACTATAGTAAAGAGTGTTCCTTGTGTTCATGTGCAGCAGACATCATCTCTTCAGGTAATGCCTCACTGTCATTCTGTTGACAGCAGCTGTTAATTGCATTGCATTTTATAGTGCAGAGGTGTAATGTGCAAAAGTATAATATACCACATTAAAAAAAAAGAGATTCCTGATTAGATAGAGTATCTCTCAGTACTTCCTCACAGAGGATTTTGATTTCTCTGTGTAATGTGTGGTGGTGATAGAGACAAAGGACAGCCAAATATTTAATTAATTAGCAGAACTTACTGAAATTCAGGGTACCTCTGCAGCAAGTATACTGCATACAATTGCCTGTCCTATGTGTCCTTTGGTGTGGTGGGTCATCTGAAGTTTGATGCAAAATAGCAGTGGAACAGACATGTAGCACCATGATTGAAACTTGGCCTCCAAAAATTTTGTGGTTGTCATATGGAGCCTCAACCTCTTGGTCATGGTCTCAAAAACAATTCTGTAGGTCTCAAAAGCAATTCAGTAGCAACTGAACAGTTGCTTTGATCAGGTTTGTGAAGGAATAAACCTATCAACTGGACTTTTATAATGCAGGTGTGCAACCAGCACAAGCCACACTAAATTTCTCTCCCAGTGAGCCTGTTAGTAATGGCTTTGAAGTACAAACAAGTCTTGGTATGTTCCCTGTTACTAGCAGTAGGAAGGATGATTACCCTGCTAGTTCTCAGAGGCTATTTGTTGTGGCTTATATGGAAAACTTCAGTAGAACTATACTTAAACTCCAAAGTGTTCTCTGCCAGCCTAATGCATATTAATTTCTTTTCCTTCTCTCTGTCACAACAGGTGGGTTCATGTGATGTGTGCTGTAGCTGTACTGGAGGCAAAATTTGTGAACATAGCGGAACGAAGTCCTGTAGATGTTGGCAAAATCCCCCTGCAGCGTTTCAGACTGGTAAGGATCACTTGTGCTTCACTGGTGGGGTTTCAAAGCTTCTCTCCAGTCTGTTCAGAATATGGGAGACTTTGCTTATCCCTTCAAACCCAAGTCATTTCTCTAGGCTGAACAATTTAATCTGCTCTATTCTTTGTGTGGGAAATGGCAGTTGTCCCCATTGCCATTGTTTTGAACCTTTCCCTACGCTAGTATATATTTATCCAGATGAGGAGCCGGCGAGGAAGGCAGTTTTCAGCATGTGGCAAATGACATTTATACAGTGGTATGATGGTGATATTTGTTTTGTTTGATACTTTTCTAATCCCTAGTATTTTAACTTGCTTTATTGACTGTTGCATCAAGATATTTATATTATTTTTTTATTATTATATTATTTTTGTATATTATTTTTCTTCGAGCCAACAATGTGCCCTTGCGGCCAAGAAGGCCAATGGCATCCTGGGATGCATTAAGAGGAGCATGGCTAGCAGCTCGAGGGAGGTTCTCCTCCCCCTCTACTCTGCGCTGGTGAGACCCCACCTGGAGTACTGTATCCAGTTCTGGGCACCCCAGTTCAAGAAAGACAGGGAGCTACTGGAGAGACTCCAGCACAGAGCCAGTAAGATGATTAAAGGAGTGGAGCATCTCCCTCATGAGGAGAGGCTGGGAGAGCTGGGTCTTTATAGCCTGGATAAAAGGAGACTGAGGGATGACCTTATTAATGTCTATAAATATATAAAGAGCAAGTGTCGGGAGGATGGAGCCAGGCTCTGCTTAGTGACATCCAGTGATAAGACAAGGGGTAATGGGTACAAGCTGGAACATAGGAGGTTTTGTGTAAACATAAGGAAAAACTTTCACAGTGAGGGTGATGGAGCACTGGAACAGGCTGCCAAGGGAGGTTGTGGAGTCTCCTTCTCTGGAGCCATTCAAAACCCTCCTGGATGCATTCCTGTGTGACCTGGTCTAGGTGATCCTGCTGTGGCAGGGGGTTTGTACTAGATGATCTTTCAAGGTCCCTTCCAACCCCAAACATTCTGTGATTCTGTGACTGCTGTGGAGCACTGAGATGCTTGAGGATATGTGAAGCGTTTGTATAATGGGTGAATGTCTTCAGCAAGAAAGCAACTTTACTTAACTCTTATAGCTCACTGTTGAGGGGAAAATTATTTTTAACTGCTTTGCATATGCTAATAATTACAGATAACACTGTTTTCTTACAACAGCCAATCAGGCCTGGCCCTAGTGTAATTGGGTCATCAGTAGTAGTGAGAGAATTGTTAACTGTTACTTTTATAGTCTTTGCCCATTATTCTAATGTTGTTGCTTGTCTTTTTGTAACCTAAAAGCCAAGTCCTGAAAGGCCCTGTTGACAGTGGAGCATTATAGGCTGATTTAATCCAAGATCTCCTGTTGCTAGCATCCTTGGGGTCTCATGCTTTGTGCATGTTGAACTGATAGATACTTAATGTACATTTTTCATCTAAGGGATTATTTTAAATTAATGAATTACTGTCTTGTCGTAAACTAGAACTGGTAGCCTTCTGCTTCCTTTTTAATCAGAAAGTAGCAGTGCTCTTACAGAGAGTAAATGGCATAGTATCAGACTCTTAGACCAGCTAGCCCTTTGTGTGGGGGTAAAAGCTAGTGCCAACCATCACCTTCTTGTTTCTCCCTACAGAAATGCATCTTTTGCAAGAAACGAAGAAAGAGAATTGCAGGTTGCTGCGTACAGTGCTCACATGGTCGGTGTCCCACATCCTTTCATGTCAGCTGTGCCCAAGCAGCAGGAGTCATGATGCAGCCTGATGACTGGCCCTTTGTTGTATTCATTACCTGCTTCAGGCATAAGACTCCATCTCAAGCAGAGGTGAGTAGGTGTGCGATTCCCAGGATTTGAACTGCAGTATCTTGGAGGGACTGAAAAGGTTTAGATTGTGTGACTCCTTTAAAACTTCACTGGAGGTTTGGCTGTCTCGCAGTGTTCAGTGTAATCTAACAATGTTGGCCTTGGATTCTGATTGCAACCTTGATGCTGCCCGGAGTGGTCTTAGTAAGGTCCTTTATTGTATTTTGGTTTGTAGGCCAGAAGGACTGAGAGCATCACATCCCTTCTGTGGCTGTTGTAATGAGGAATAATAGTGGAGTTTATGCTGTGATACTTAATATGCAGGAGTTAGTGCTGGGATTCTATCAAGCTGCATGAGCGATCATAGAATTTCACTTTTAAGTGATTGAATAGTTTTTAAAATTCCAATGTAGCTGTCAAAACCAGAACAATCTGTTAGAGAATATTTACCTTAAAGGCCTTGCATTACCCTGAAGAATGAGAGCTTAATTTTCTGAATAAATTCGGGACAACAGCATCAAACAGCTTAGGCTTTAAGCATTTGAAATTCCAAAGGCAGAACTTTTCTTAAAACACTGCTGATGGTGTCTTGAGTAGACTTACTTGCCTGCACTAAAGTATTTTGCATCCTTATCTGCCAGTACTGGAGTTATGGTCCTCAACATGTGGGTTTTTTATCGAGTCGTTGTGTAAAAAGTGATTTTTCTCTCTCAGCGAGCTAAGGCTGCACTCCAGGATCTCTCACCTGGACAGATAGTCATCAGCAAGCACAAGAATGGGCGCTTCTATCAATGTGAAGTGGTCAGCCTTGCAAAGGAGACTTTCTATGAGGTCAACTTTGATGATGGTTCCTTCAGTGATAACCTGTATCCAGAGGACATTGTGGTATGTTATGCAGTGGGAGTCTGGCTCCAGTAGAGGGCACACGATGCAAGGTAATACTTGCAGCTGCAGAGCAGGTGCACCACGGGGTTTGGCAGTTGTTCCAACCTTAGGTCATGTGGTGGCTGAGAAGTGCTGCAAATTGGCCTTAGGGGTGTTACAGAGGTGACTTAACTGAGACCATTTAGGAACGGGTGTAAGAGGAAGCACAGCTGCTCTTTGACTGCTTAGCAGCGGTCTGAAGGAAAACTTGTATACCTACCATTCCTGCATGAAGTACTTGGAAGCTGAGCCCACTGTTGGGATTTAAATACAGATGACATGGATGTGTCTCAGCCTAGTTCTCCACCTCTAGAGTGGAGTAATTGTTGGGGTGTTGTGCAGTGTGACCGGGGAGCACCCCTCAGTGGTTTGCTGAATCTTCACATAAGGCAGCTGCCTACGCTTCTCATCTCTCCCACCTTCCTCCCTTATGCTGCAGAGTCGAGACTGTCTTCAGTTAGGTCCCCCTACTGAAGGGGAAGTTGTGCAGGTGAGATGGACAGATGGACAAGTTTACGGTGCCAAGTTTGTCGCATCACATGCCATCCAGATGTACCAGGTACAGAACTGTTGTCTGAAAATTCATCATTCATAGCAAGCTGGTAATGTTAACAGGGATATTCTTAAAGCCAGCAGAGCAACAGGGCAGTCACACTTAAAAACTTCAGGAGAGGTTATTCAGGGTTGTCAGCAGTGTTAGATGCTGGTAACAGCTGCTGGAATTACAAGCAAAGTGGTTGATTGCAGCTCTGCTTGTATCTGGTTACCTATTTGAAAGTGTCAGCCTCTGAGAAGTTGCTGGTCTGTAGTTATTCACCAGGCTCTGTTTCTCTGTCTTAAGCTACTTTAAAATAAGCTTAATTTTGTTTTTCTGTTTAGTGAGAGTGCATCGTGCCTTGCACAATTTGAAAGTGATGAATGTCCAAGCTGTATTAGACCAGCCAGACTCTCTTGTTAGGTGTTACAAAAATAGCCTGGAACTTGCTGGGCTCCTTTTTCTGTCATGGGATTGGTGAGGTTTTATTTAAAACAGTTTGTTGCAGTGTGCATACCTGCACATACATCTTATAAAATTCAAGTGAGAGAAGATTATTTCATGAGAGTCTTCTGTGGGGAGGAGAAGGCTCATTCTGGGTAGCTGTGGAAGAGTTCCAACTTCTGAGAGCTCTGGCAGAAAAACTTCTGGTTTTCTTCTAGGTGGAATTTGAAGATGGGTCACAGCTGATGGTGAAGAGGGATGATGTGTATACTCTTGAAGAGGAGCTTCCTAAGAGAGTGAAGTCAAGGCTGGTAGGTAAACAGGGTGCAAACTTCTACTAAAGAAGCACATTTAACTTAATTTGTCCTTGAACATCGAGATGAGTGTGTGGCAGCAAAAGATTGGAATCTGATGCTCTCCTCAGTCACTGCAAAGCTTGGTAGTTGATAAGCTACAGAAGCAAAGTTCTGTCTTGATCTGGAGAAACTTTAATTCTCCTTCTGCAGAGACAGGAATTTATAGCATAGGGTCACTATTTGGGACAGAACATTAATACCTTTTCATGCCTCTATTACTAAGTTTCATTGTCTGTTCCCATTGCAAAGAATGGCCAAGTTCCTTCACTTCCCTTTGTTCTGAAAAGCTCTTAGTAGGGTGGCATCAAGAGAGCTGGTCATTTTTTTTAAAGTGTAAAATAATTCAAGTGAGAAAGGACCTCTGTAGGTCTCTGCTTCAGACACTTGTTCCAAGCAGGGGTAGTAACTTTGAAGTCAGACCAGGTTGCTCAGGGCTCTCTCCAGTCAAGTTTTTACTATCTCCAAGGATGGAGATCCCGCAGCCCCCTCAGGTCCCTGTTCTGTTGCTTTATGCTTCCGTCTATGAAAAGTGTAACTATGCATGATCATTTACAGCATGATCACACACACCGTAATGCAGAACCTGTTGTCAGGCACACAGGATGGTAGCGGTTTAAGAAAGAACATATCAAGCTGAATCCTGTGACCAGGTATTTAAACATGCCTGCTCCGTAAGGCACAGAATGTACTAGACTGCTGGGAAGTTGGAAGAGAAGAGGGCACTTACTCCTTTAAGATAGAGATTGTGAACTTAAGTTAGTTACTCAGTTAAATTTGAAACTTGTGATTCCTTAACTCTTCAATTAAAGTTCACTTAATTTATCCCAAGATTTTAAAATCCAGTTTCTTAAATATTTTTCTCCTTGTGTTTGGTCAGCTTTTGAAGGAAGGCTGAACAAGTGTCCTGACTTCTTTTTTTTTTTTCTTACCTGTACTAGGAAGATATGGAGGCAGGGATTTGATCTGCATTCTAGTGACTAATTCTGGTTGGTTTTTGTTTTGTTTTGTTTTCTTGAAGTCAATAGCTTCAGATATGCGCTTCACAGAGATCTTCGCAGAGAAGGAGGTCAGACAAGAGAGGAAGAGACAAAGAGTAATCAATTCACGCTATCGTGAAGATTACATTGAACCTGCGTTATACCGGGCCATCATGGAGTAAGCGCTGCCTGTGACAGAGGAGGACAATGCCCACCTCCCCCAAGGATTTCAATGCTCCAGTACAGACAGGCCATATTTGGAGGCTTAAAATCCGGGGTTGTTTTGTTTTGTGTTTTTTTTAAGGAAGCTAAAAGGCTAATGCTCTGCAGTAGCTGGAAGGCAGCTGTTGGATAGTGAAACAGATCCCATTTGCTGAAGCTGATGCCTGCAGGCGGACTCCTGGTCTGAAGTTGGGTCCTTAATGAATAAGCCAGCTTGGGGGTGTTGCTTTCATCTCGTCGAGCAGTCTTGCTTTTTCTATTAGAGACAATTTTGACAGGTGGCAAACTCTCTGGGGAGTTGTAGCCAGGAATCTTGGCAGCTGCAGAATGGTATGGTCTATTGTTTTAATTAAATAATGTTCCTTGTTTTGGGAGTCTCCTTGGTGACCACACCTGGGCTTCAGCAGGCAGTATTACTGGTGCTTGAAATTGAACCTCTTTTTTATATTTATAGCCATCTTTTTGTTGCAAGAAGCTTCAATCTCTTGTTTCTCAGCACCTCCTTCCTGAGAGTTATGTTGTAGGCTGTTCAGATCAAAACAGACAGGAGGTGCTTGTGTGAACAGGTGAAATGTGAAATTGAATTCTATAGGACAAATTATTTAACCCTCATTTAATACTTTTGTTCTGATACTTGTTTTGACTTAATCGTAAGTTTAACTGTATTAGTATGTGCCTCAGAAAGAATGAAGTCTGTCTGGAGCCCTGCTCAGTGCGGCCTTCTAACAAGAATAGACATTCAGCTCCCAAAGAGTTTTTTCTGAGTTTTTCTCCCCACCCACTCTAAGGCAATAATGACCAAAGGGATAGAGTCCAAACTCTTCCTTCTTGACATCCAAGCATCACAGTATTGGGGATGATAGGGCAGCAGTATTTGAAGCAATGCAGTCCTGCTTCTGCGGCAGCATTGTCTTTCATGTGGCCGCAAGCTTTTCTTAAAACAGCTAATACTGGGTCTGAGACAGATAAAACATGCACTGAACTGTATGTGTTACTGAAAGGCTGCGCAATGCTCCTCTGAAGCAGGGATGCTGCTGTGTTGCTGTCTGGCAAAGGTTATTGCAGCATTTTTATAAAGTATTAGAAGGGCACATCTCATTTGTGTTGGAGAGAACTTGCTACCCCAGCAGTAGGAAGCAGAGTTAAGCTGGGTAGTAGGTCTACCTGCAAAATGCACCAACTTGCTCCTAGTGATTTCAGCATTAAGACACGATAGTAGGAGCCCTGTAAATACATGTTCCTTTCCCATTCTGTAGGAAAGGGATTTTAGGCTGTGGAGCAGATTGGCCACTTTCTTTTTGCATGGAATGATGAGGTGACTTTTTCTACTGGAGAAAGTTAATGGTTTTATGTTCTCCAGAAACAGTTCAAGAGGAGAATTCTGTAGTGAAAGAGACATAATGCATCCCTGCTTCTATAGGGATTTGGCAATGTGTCTGCAAAGTCTGAATTTGTAACTTTTTTCCTTTTGTTACATAGGAACGCTATAAACCAAACTCTTCTGAAACCCCAGTGCATCGATTTGTGATTAGCAATAAACTGTAGTATTGTGTAGTGATAGAACTCTTGATCAGAAAAGAAATAAACTACAACTTTTGTAAAGAAAATCTTACTTATCCCTACATTTTTATAGGGTGAGGAGGCTGATGTGAGTAGCAAAGATTTGCACAACCCTGTTTTGCATAGAGGTATTCTGTGCCATTTTTGTGGTGGAATACCTCATTCATCAGTATTGGAAGGCTTAAACATTCTGAAAGGATTTCCTTTCTGGTTTCTTTTTAGTTTTTCCCATGTCCAAAACTCCTGGTCTCAGGGTATTAAATCACTTTCTGATGAATAGGATCATTGGCTTGATAAAAGTAGGATCAGTTAGAACTAGAGTCTAGTAGCTGCAGTTACTCTGGCCTAGGCAATGGGAATGAAATTGCACTTAGACATATTAGTTTGTATGTGAGCCTTTCTGAAGTGATGTGCTGTGAGCAAACATGGAGAAGAGCTGTCAGGAACTTAACAAACTTGCCTCTGTTCTGTCAGCATATCTTAGGGTTTGGTATTAACTTCTTATAGGCTGAACACTACCTGTATATAACTGAAAAACATGCTCTTTGTGTCATCTGCCATTCTCCCTCCAGAGAAGAGGAGCCTGTGTTCAGGCTTTCTTCCCAAACTGCCATATAACCACCATTTAGGTGCCACGTGCTACCTGTGCTGCAAAAACCTGGCTCAACAGCTTCATCTTAAAAGGATGACCTAGTATGGAACAACTGGATTTGTTTGGAGTGCTGTTGTTCAACTGCAGCAGGTTTTGTCACCCACCTCTTAACAGTATTGAGTGATTTTCAATATGCATAGGATTTGTTATGTAATAGGACCTTTGTTATGCTGCATTTTCTGTGAGCTCCAGATTTGCCTGTCAGTTGGCTGCACTGTGTTGGGAAGTGCTGCGATCCTGCACTCTGAGACAAAGGACATTCCCAATTTTCATGCCAGTTCTTGTGCTGCATCGTTCAAATGCTGCAGTAGGTTAAGTACGCCCACATATCAACTGTGTTTTGTCTTCTCTCCATGAACTTAAAATTGGTGAACCTGATGTTTCAGGGCTCTGTTATTTGACTTTGCAAAAACAATTGGTTTTATGGCTTGAAGTACAACAGGAAGCAATAAAAGCTCTTTACAGAGCAGCTGTCTCAAAGGTACATATACTTTCCGTTACCTGTATTTTGGAGAAAATTATTACCTGTCAGAATCAGTGGTTTGTTTCTGGAAGTGTATTTATCTCTGTTACATCATCGTTCCAGTGAGGGCAAGGTGCTGCCACAGTATCAGCTAGGCAGGTGCTTCCTGAATGTGTTCAATAGGAAATCACACTCAGTATGCCCCATGAGAGCTCTGGTCACCCTTTACTAGATCCACTGCATGTGATGCTGCAGGCAGTAGACCTTCTCACCTCTTTTCATGAAGGTTCCATCTGTGACTGGTTCAGGTTGGACTCATAAAAAGCATTTTTAGTATATACAAGTAGTGGCTTGCCCCTAATTCAGGGTGAGCTTGGCAAGCCAGTGATTACTTTTTATAAGGTTTGAAAAAGTGACTGTATTCTTTGTAAAGCAACTGATGGCAGTAATGTTTCTGCCTCTGGACAGACTTCTAGGAGACCTCTTCCTCTATCAGCAGACTCCTCAGATGATCAGAGACCGTACTATCAGTAGTGGGACCCATTCTCGTTGCTCCTTCTCTCTCGTCCTGGTGTTTTGAGCGGGGTTGAATTGATTCCGCACTGTTTGAGGAGCGTAGCTGCATATCCCAAGGCTTCCAATGCATCTCTGTTCTTCCATTCTCTAACTGGGCTCCTGTTGTCTGACATGTCTGCAGTTGTGCTTGTTTTTTTAATGCAAACATGGGGTGAACTCAAGACTCTGGTAGCCTGTATGTTTTCAATTTGATCAAGTAATAAATATAATTTCAAAATGGACAATCTGTAGACTAATTCAAGAACTAAAGCAATGTAACCTGGAAATTCTCATCATTCTTCTCATTCTTTTATTATTGTTAATCCTTTCTCATCTCCTTAATGTTTATCCATTGAGTGTTCAAGTGTCTTTCAGAGGTGCTAAGTGGAGTTCTGTCATGTAAGGACTCAGTCCAGCATGGTTGTTCAACTAGAACAGGGACAGAGCCACAGTCATCTCTCTTCCCGGAAGTACAGACCTGAGACATCTGCAGGAGGAGCAGAGTTGCCTTAGGTTCCTTCTGTAGCTGAGAGTGGCTGTGCCAGAAGAGGAGTCATCAGAAAATCTTACCTGGGTGAAGAGTCAGACAGCTCTGTTCTTTACTTGGGTGTTGACTCTTGAATTTCACAGTGCTGGTTAAGACTCACTGAACTGGCAGTCAGGGGAAGGAGATTCTTCTACTTTAGCTCAAGGATTTTGTTATTGCTACACTGAGTGACCTTGATTAAATTGCTTATTTGTTGTAACATTATTTCAGCCCCTATTTTTGGAGCCTGAAGTGCCAGGTATTCCTGGATCCATCTTTCGTAGTTTGGGAAAATGTTAACATCTCTTTTTATCCCTGACAAATTTATAGGCATTGCACAGAACCTCTAAGTGTGTGCACTTAGATTAGTGTAAAGTGTATAGTATTTTAGGTTAAACATGAACATATGGTATTGCTAAAAGTCATAGTAAGTCTTTTTCCTCTTTTCCCGTAATCATTCTTCATTTCTTGGCATTGCTGTTGGAGATATTTGACAGTTTAGGTTTCTTCCTCAGATAAGCGCAACACTACTGGTGGGGTGAGTGTGGTGTTGCTTCATTCCAGTAATGAGTGTAGCTGAGGGTGTGTATCAGTAGTTTCTGCTGACCTCACCAGAATGGTTTACAGAGGAATGGGAAACACCTGATAGCTTTCTTTTGAGGAACCTGTAGCAGATCCAGGGAGAAACATTGCCACAGCCTCCTTGAAGCATAAGCAATGTGACAATGCTGAGGTCAGAACTGTTCTGACAGCATCTAACAAACAAGAGAAGTGTGTGGGATTGCACTGTAAAAAGATGGAAGATGGTATAATATGTGTGTTAATCTCTAGAAGAAAACTGGTTGAAGGTAGGGGAGTCCCAAAAGAGGTGCCCTTGGCCTGTATTTCTGTGTTTAAGAAAAGTTCTCACTTTTCTGAATGGTTCTAGTGAGCTGTGAACACCTTCAGTACATGATGCAAGAGAGAAAGGAAACAGGCCTGCTGCCCAGGCTCTGACACCCTGGCAGGGGGAGTTATTGCTGTGTGAATCACTGCCTGGCATGCCCAGTGTGGGCCACTCGTGCTGTGAGAGAACCCAGCACACCAGGAACTGGGATGCTCTCATCCCCTGCTGCCTGAAGGAAGAGCTGCCTCCCCACAGTCTGGAGGCAAGGTGGATGGCTGGTGTGCTGCGATGTTTTCATACCCAGGCTGAAGTCCTCCATACAGTTAGGAGAAACCTGTCTCTGCAGCTCAAGAATTTGAACCAGCCAGTGTTGTGTCTGAGCAGTACAAGTGGCTGTACTGTGGTATGGAACACTGCAAGTACGCTATAGACCAAAGCACTGTACTTCAAAAAGTATAATGTATCAAGTCCACAGTCTTGCTGAACTTAGGGAGTTGGTAGGTGTGCTGTACACATGGACCTCCACAGAAGCTTCGGATACAAGGATCAGATGGTTGTCAATGTGAGTTGATAGTAGTTAATGTGCTTGGACTCAATTTCTTTGAGTGCTTCTGCTCTTCTTTAGTGTAACTGCACCTTTTGCATTCATTTTCATGCCTATCCTTTCAACAGAGGTTACCTCAAACTTCTCTACTGATAGCCACAAGCAATTAAAAAATGTGCCTTGATATCCTGGGTGGGCACAGCCTTTCTGGGGAGGTGCATGGTACCTGCTGGGGTACCACCTTCTCAGAGATTGGATGCGGGGCTATGTCTGGGCCCTGCCCAGTGCCTCAGAGGTGTTTAGGTCACACCACTCTCCCAGAACAACTTGTCCCTTAGCACTTCAAGCAGGTGAGATCACTCAGGGCTCCGCTCCTTAGGGTTGGCTCTGTCCAGGCTCTGGGAACTGCTAAGGGTCCTGGTGCGGGGAACAGTGAGATGGATACTATATATTTTATTTTTTTAATGATAATTGAGTTCTTATTTTTAATTCTACTTTTAATATTTTTTATTTTTTTAAATTTTGTTTTCAATGTTCTTCATTTTATTTATTTTTAAATTCAATTATTTTTTTTTTTAATTCCTCCTTGCAGTGAGGAGCAGCAGCCAGTCCCTGGCTCACGGGGAGAAGTGTAAAAAGATAAAAACTTAACAATGAAAAAAAAATTTAAAAAATTTCAAGTCTGAAGAAGCAGGAGATTTTCCCTCCCCTGCCCGCGGCACTTTCCGCTTGCTCACCGCCCTTTCCCCCCTCCAGGCAGCACCGCCGGCCCGACGCTGCTCCCAAGCCAAATGCTGCCTAATGATGTCAAACGTGTTTCAGGCCCCCGTCACCGACAGGCTGAGCAGGGCACCGGGAACCACCCACTCGGTCGAGGAAATGGAAAAGAAAATAATCCAGCACAAAAAGGGTTTAAAAAAAACCCAAAACAAAAAACCCAAAGCGGGCGTGGGGGGTGGGAAGAGTCCGCGGGAGGACCGAAAACACCACCCTGGTCCCCTGTGTAGGGCTTCTCTGGTCTCTGGGAGCCACAGGTCGCAGCTGGGGGACCGATGACCAAAGAACAACCCGAGAAGGCCGAGGTGGGGCCGCTCTGGAGAGGCGTGAGCCATACGGACGCTGCCCAGGTGACGGAGCAAGCGCAGTACGTAACGCGAGCCCACCGCCAGTGGGGTTTTTGCACACGTCCCTTCTGCGCATGCGCAATACGGCCGGGGAGTCCTCGCTCTCTGCCGCCACCCGGTGGTGACAGCGCGGTACTGCAGCGTCGCGCCAGGCAGCGGGGTGTGAGCTGACCCGGAGGGCGACAAGGGCGGGAGGAGACGTCAAGAGGGGGAAGCGGGCAACGGCCCTGCTCGTGCGTGAGAGGAGAGCGGGAGCCTGAGGGGGAGAGGGCAGCAGCTGACGGGGGCCGCTTCTGGTGAAGGTCTGCGGAGGTCCGCTGCCTCTGGGGGGTCTGCGGGTGTAACTTAAGGGTAGTTAATACTGCATCAGAATACTGATCATACGATTCGAATTGTCCATAGCTCACTTCAGTTTGAATCGTCATATTCTGTTCTTTGCTTCAGCTCAATATGCTTTTCCCATATATCAAACTTTTGGCTGAAATGTGTTTCTTGATTAGGATATGATTCAGCTTATCTCTTAGGCCTTTGGAAACATTGTTTTTCCCTTAAGTGGGGGAAAAAACCAAAACAAACAAAAAAAAAACCCACCGAAACCAAAAAGCCTGATGATACAATCCACACTAAAAAGCTAATTACACAGCTAACAACGGTCCACCAAGAAAATTAGAAATGTTATTCTATCTGGCATTTGTAATTAGAGCAGTGATTATGGCTTTGGGCAGACACCCCCAAGTACACAGTGGGAATACACGTCTGGAGTAAAGGATGTGCAATACCCTGTGTTTCTAGGAGATTGAACCATTGTCCCTGCCTCTGCTATTTGATTTGCTGCTTGTTCATTTTGGACAGCCATCAATTTCTGGACTTCAAGCTGTGGTCCCTGAGCATGTTCCTTTGTTCTGTTTCTTCCTGATCGCGGATTTCACCAAGCTCATGTATGAATTAAAACTTTTTTTCACAGCTGAAGAATATGACTGGACATACTATACTGTTCTGTGAAAGGGGGCACGGCTGATGGAGTCTGCAGGGAATCCGAAGCCCTTGGTGCATTTTGGGCACTTCCTGAGCCCAGGGGATGGCTTCTTAAAGGAGCCCTTCGTGTAATGTGTACACATGACATCTTGTACAACTGATCCCAGTGGGATTTATGCCAACCTACTGAAATCAGTAGTATTCTGAAAATAAGCAGCAGTAGAACCTTTGAGGGAACTTTAATGCCAAAAGAACTGAAGGTGCCTGAAGAATTTATGCAGATCTAAGATCAGATACTTGCTAGGTAGGGTGTATTTGAGATCCCAGTCATGGAAAACCTGAAGTACACCGAAATGCTCATATAAGAGTGTGAATTCCTTCTTTGTACATCGCTTTTGCTGACCATATCAGGAGTGTAACTTTTTCTTATATGCAGGAGTACCTTCCTCGAGGCGAGGAAAAAACTAGCATTCTGGGAGTAGACTCTGTTCTCTGTATCTTAACGTCTTTTATCCTTCCACCTATGATATTTATAAACTTTCCCCTAACTGGAGGGAAAATGTAGCTGCATTTGTCTTTCTGCTAGGTCTGGGCCTTGGCAGCAGGAGGAAGCAGGGAAGGGTGTTACCAGAGCTGCAGGTTTTGTTTCTGGAACATTACAGTGGAGCCATTTGTACCTTTTAGAAAACAGCCCAGGTTTAATCTCAGGCTTAGCAATACAAAGCTCATCGCCTTTTCTTACTTGACTGCAGTGGAAATGTACTACTGTAGGTAGGACTGACTTGGTTACCTGGGATCAAGCCTTACAGCCTGCTTTGGAATTATGCAGAACTATTTGATACATTATGTCCAGTAGTTGTGTGTTCGGAAATTTTTTTTTGAAGGCAAAATCCAACATGGACAGAGGGTTTTGCTAATATAGGACGAGGTGGAATATAATTTTGGCTTAAGAACTGCCTAGGTCAGCAGAGAAAAAAACATTTCATTTTATTTCTTGCTGCAATTATCCTCAGATTCCTAGTTCACAGGCCTCTCTTTTGGGACTGTATCATCAGTGTGACTGATAGCTGAGTCTGCTTCAGGGAGATTTGCATCAGCAGTAGAAGTATTTGCAGTGCCCGTCCTGTGCATTGTTTGCAGTGCCATAGCAACTCCGCTTTGCTGTCAGCTACCCAGCAGAGCCAGCCTGCCATGGTGCAGACCAGCAGTCCTCAGCCAGGCCCAGAACTTTGCAGCTTCTGGTTTTGGTCTGCAGCGAAGGATTTCACCTTTGCAAATGAGGTCATAATCTTGCTGGTGTGGGTGCTGGCCCTCATGTACATAGATGCAGGATGCAGTTGAAAAGGCTTACCACTGGTATGTAGCAGTGCTCATGCAGGATGATAGACTGAGTCTGTGTCAGACAGACCCAGCAAGCTTCTAGGAAATCAATTTTGCAGAAGAAAGCCGGCAAGAAGTTAACTGATCTCTATGAGAAATAATCTAGGTAAATAATACTTGAATTATATTTAAATCATTCTTGTGATAGGCAACCTTTTTATGTGTGGGTCAACATTATGGTGTGTTTTTAGAGTTTATTTATTTCCTCGGGCTAAGTTATTTTATTTCAGAATGTTCAGGAAGGTTGTGATGCCTCACTCCTTCCTGTTTCTCTTCAGTAATCATAGTTGAACAAGCTTAATGGTATTGTTTGGATGACATATTTTTCATTTTTGTGTTTCAGAGCCTCCATGTATAACAGAAGAAGTGTTTGTAAGTATGGTTTATAAGGCTTGATCATTCGTTTTGTCACGCAACAGTAGAGGAAAAAAAAACAACAAAAAAATTTTTTTTAAACTGCTTTGTCTTTTTTTTTTTCTTCTTTCCCCTCTGTGTAACTATGGAATACTGAGTAATTCTCACAATTTTCTCAGAGAAAACAAAAAACTTAGTTTCAAAATAATTAGGGGGAAAAAGAAAGTAACAGGAAACTATGGAGAATAAGGATGCGAGAGAGAAAGCTGTAATGTGGGTAATTACTAGACTGTCAGCTTAAAGCACATTTTTCTCATTTTTAATTTTTCTTTTTCCTGAATGTACAGTGCATAATTTTTCACTTGGGTTGAAAAGACATTCTCCAGAATTACTGGAGTAAGCTCTGGGAGCAACGCTGCACCACGAAGAGCGACCGTCCCAGTGCACTTGAGAGATTGTAGTGGTCCCGTGGTTTCAGTACCTTCCCCAGTTCTTTTCTCTCAGCCATGTTCACCTTCCAAGATGAAGTGATGGAGCTCAGGGAAGAGGTGAGTAGATTGAGAAATATCAGAGAGTGAGAAGGAAATTGACGATTTACACAATCTCATTTCTACATAAACAGAACAGCCGGTAACTCTTGGTGGAGCAGAGGATTCTTTAGTTGGGCAGGTAAATCCTAGTGGAGCGGAGGATTCCATAGCCTCCCCTCAGCATTCCCGTTGTAACCCGCCTGAGCAGGGTCAATGGGAGCAGGTCTCTGCCAAACGAAAGAAACGGAACAAAAAGAGCAAGCGTGTTCCTTTAGTAAGCACATCACTTACAGTGCCCTTGTAAAACAGGTACGGGGCTCTGCAGGAGGAACTGGTCGAGAGCAAGGATGAGGGCTCACAAAAACCAGTTGAGCCGCCAAGATCAACTCTCCTCCAGCCAGCCATCAAAATTGACCCTCATAAGAAAAGTCGAAAGGTCATTGTTGTAGGTGACTCCCTACTGAGGGGAGTGGAGGGCCCAATCTGTAGACTGAACCCGCTTCACAGAGAGGTCTGCTGTCTCCCTGGTGCATGTGTAAAGGACGTTGTAGGTAAACTTCCATCCTTTGTGAGTCCTTCAGACTATTACCCGCTTCTGGTGCTTCTGGTCTTTCAGGTGGGAAGTGACGATGTAGCAATAAGAGGCTCACATTCAATTAAAAGAGATTTCAGGGCCTCGGGACAACTGATAAAGGGATCAGGAGCTCAAGTTGTGTTCTCCTCCATCCCTCTGATACTGGCTATTGATGAGGGAATATATAGGAAGAGCCAACAGGTCAATTCATGGCTCCGGGACTGGCATCGTTGACAGGACTTTGGTTTTTACGATCATGGCTCAGTATACAAAGCAGTGGAGGTGCGAGCACCTAAAGGGATGCACTTGTCCCAGAGGGGGAAAAGGATTCTGGGGCAGGAGTTGGCAGGGCTCATTGATAGG
>WTSP01014510.1:0-10830 GCA_025331215.1 Actenoides lindsayi | reverse complement strand
ATAAGAGGAGAAAAACAGGGTGCTGAAGGAAGAACACCAAGAGAATCGCCAGCCAATTAAAAGTGTTTGAAGTGTGCGTGGACAGACTCTGGGTTTGAGTGTGGGGCCAATGAGAAGTGCCCTGGGTGCGTGATCAGTGTTGTCTCGTGTATAAATATGGCCTGGTGCACTGAGTAAAGCGACTGCTGATTACAGCCATATTGGCTGTGCTGTCGGAGTCCGGCCCTGCACACTACAAGTAACAAAGGAGAGGGACCAGCATCAACCACAGACTAATTCTGAGTATTTCCCAAGCCTAATTCCAAATTTGGCCCTACTTTGCTAAAATAAACATACTTCCATCTTCAAGCTGATCAGAACACTGGAACGGGCTGCCCAGGGAGGCTGTGGAGTCTTCTTCTCTGGAGACATTCCAAACCTACCTGGATCTGTTCCTGTGTGACCTGATCTAGGTGATCCTGCTCTGACAAGGGGTTTAGACTCGATCTTTTGAGGTCTCTTCCAACCCCAAACATTCAGTGATCTTGTATCAATAGTTACCAGATAGGAACCTAACAAGCACAAAGATTAGCTGCTTTGAAAAAATAATATAATAGGTGCACTTAATCTTTTAGGTGCTTACAATAGATGCTACAGATCTCAATACCCTGTGCTGCTGCAGGTCGGAGGAGCTGGCCCTGCCCTGGGTGCTCTGGCAGGGACCAGCTCTTTCCATCTGTGTAATGGAGACTGTAGGACAACCACCATCTGCCCACTCCTGGGATATTTTTAGGCCTGTCTGTGTCGATGAGGGAGAGATGACAGTCTCACTCTGCACCCGGACCACAATGCTTCTCCTGGATGCAGCTGCCTGGTGCTATGGGAGAAGCGTGGGCCTCTGGCAAGGCTGCTCAGGGCCGTGGTGTGCAGGGGCTGGAGCCACAGCCACCTCCCCAGGAAAGGCAGCACTGCCTGTTTGCTGTGGCTATGGGCTTGCTGGGAGCAGCTGATGGTGCAGGATACCTCTATCTTTCTCTCTCTGGACTCACATAGCTTCACTGCTCTTGAGAGAGCAGAGTAATGAATCCCTCAAATCTCTCTGGCTCTTGAGCTTGAGGGTGTTTCCCATCTTGTAAAGGAAAAGGAGGGAGGCATCTGAGCAGAAAATGCTGTGGGACTGAAGTGTGCACAGTGACATGCTCGCATGTGGTCACTTGCTGCTGCAGAAATGGTGAGCCTCTTCAGCTGAGGAGCTTTTCTTTTCTGCAGGGCCCAAGGCTCAGGAAAACATTATGGAGGAAGGGATGAAGAACTCACCTTTTGGGCAGAGCCCTGAGTGGGGACACATCTAGCAGAGAGAAAAGAGTGGTGAGCTAGAGGTGACTCTGGGATGAGATGCTGGAGGACAGGAGATTTGAGGAAGGAAGCTGTTCTCCTTGGCCAGACTTCTCTGCAGCTGGTCTCCCAGTACTGCTGGGGATGCCCAGCATGAAGCAGGTGCCTGATGCTCTGGACACGTGCAGTGACACGTCGCTGCTGGGCCAAGCCATGGTGGTGCCCTGGGTGCTAGCTGACAGAGGGAAGACCTCATTGCTCCCAGCAGTGCCAGGTTGTATAGCTGGGTTGGAGGGGAGCAAGGCTGGGGCAGGCTGCTCTGCCTAGCTTCACACTGGGGCTCACACATAAACCCAGATGGGCTGTAGGTGCTGGGCTCTGCACACAGGACCTATCTGGGTGGCTGTGCAAATCAGAGGTGCTAATCTACCCCATCTACCAGGAACCAGCACCTCGCTGTGGGTAGCTTCCCCCATCCCTGCACTGGAAGGCCCCATCCTGCTGCAGACATGAACCTTCCTCAACTGGGTGCTGAGTCCTGGAAAACTCCAAACCTGAGCTGTTGCTTCTGCCTGCCCCTGTGGACCCTCCAGGCTCCCCTAGCATAGCAATGGCTCATATGGTGGCTGCAGAAAATTCATACTCCCTCCACTGTGGCATGGGAAGTTGGTTCCTGGGGGAGCAGGATGAGGAGGCTTTGCTGTAGAGGCTGAGTTCTGTCCCTGCTGTCTTGTGGCTGGGTTGGGTGGGCTGCAGCTGCCTCTGAGCTGTGACATCTGGGAAATGATGGACCTGCTGGCCTGGCTTTCCCCTGTGGCTGCTGCAACAGGGGCAGGGTCCTCTACGGCTGGCAGCTCTTCACACATGCTCTTTAAGACCCCTCTTGTTACAAGAGGATCAAGCGTTCCTCTAGTCCTGTTCTCACTTGTAGCTACCGCTGTGGGGTTGTGTGAATGCTGGTGATGTACCCTGAGAGGTTTGCCGTGCCGCAGCAGCACCCCTTCTGTGTCCCCTGCCTGTGGCTGGCAGCTAGCTCCTCATGGCTGCTGTTAGCCCACATTCTGCCAGCAAACAGCACCCAGAGGCACTTTCCCTTGTTCTGCTAATTCCTCGTGATGTAAAGCAGCTGCAGGAATACACAGGTTGCCACAAATGCTGAATCTCCAAAACTCAGCTTGCTCTGCCCCATAGCAGAGCCCAAAACCTTGGCCACATCCTAGAGCACAAGGGTCAGCATGCTGCAAACCTGTGCACCCAGCCCCTCCACCCTGCCCCGCTCTGCCCCTGGCCCACCCCGTGCCGATGCCTCCTCTCCCTCCTTCCCTTTCCCAAGAGGGATCAGAGAAGCCTCAGCACCCAGGAGCAGGGCAGGCACCAGGACACGGCAGAGCTGCCTTGGCTGGTTTCCTGCCAGACCAGCACTCCGTACCAGGCAATCAGTCTCGTGCCTGCAGGGGAAGTACCTGTAGACTGGCAGGATTCATGCAGTCATCAAGTTGTCAGATGCTTTCCCTTTCCTCCCACTGCCTTTCCTCACCCCTCACTCCTGCTACCTCCTGTCTCCTTGGCCTCTTTCCTGATCATCATGCTTGCCCTGGTGTTAGGTGAGCAGGTGGTGGGATGCTGTCGCTGTTTATACCGGGAGCTTTGAGATGCAGCAACACACAAATTCAGCAAGAGAAGTCCAATTTATTAATTTATAACCCTGTTTTATATACCCTAGCCCCATAGGGCGATTGGTCAGTGATCACTCATCTCCCAGGGTGATTGGCTAAAGTCCTACAACACCCATTTCAAAATATTTCTCCAATGTACCATAAACAGAACTTAACAAAACAGCAGGTGTTGGTCCAGCTTACAAAAACCACCCTACTTTTCTCATAACTTGCGTGAGAAAGGCAGGACTCTCACCTAATATTGTGAGAACCTGAGAAAATCCCTCTGCTAGCAGCTTTTCAGCATCCACAGGATGCTGCCAAGAACATCTTCACTCTGGGCACAGGGCCCTGCACCCTGGGAGGTTTTGATGTCCCTCAGTGTATTGCAGAGGGTTTTAAGGATAGGCACTCATCCAGACAGCGGGTGCAGCCTGTGGCATGCTGTGAGAGATGTTTACCACAGCAGCATGGCCAACCATTCCACAGTACAACCTGCACAGGCTGGGTTTCAAAACTGGTGCTTTTTATAACAAGTCATGCAACAAACGGGGTCAGCAAAGGTGATATAAAATGACTTATTCCAAACAAATGTCCTTGTACCCCTGATACCAGTTCTGCCCTCGCCTGGCAAAAAAAGGGCACGTGGCCGCAATTTGTGTCTGAAATCATGACAAATGACATCATGAAATCTCAAACAAGGCACAACTCGGCTGCTGTGGGAGTGCAGCTCCCCTCGGACCGATGCTGGCTTGCAGCCATTCCCTCAGGACACGTGGGGAAGAGACCAGAGTGACACAAATGTGGGCTGCTGTGCTTATACTGTGGGTTTTGGCACCGACTCACTTGAGCATATGCGGGAGACACCAGCATGAGCAACAGAGCTGGCTGCTGCATTGCTGGTGCGTTGCTCAGGTTTGGAGGCTTGGATCAGGGAGTGATCAGTAGAGATAAGATGGGGTTTGAGTTGAAAAGGCTGAGAAGAGGAGCTCATGGCCATGTGACTCCGTCACCACAATGGGCCAGCTGAAGATGCACTGGGGCTTGCTTCTCCAGTGGAATTAACTAAGTACCAAAGCTTCAGGCTGGAAACGTGACATTCCCTGGGTACTGGACTGGCAAAGTGCACTGCTGCAGGCAGGCAGCCTGCCTGTGCTTGCAAGCAGAGTAATGCCATGGAGCCAGGTCAGGGCTTTTAGAAAAACACGTGCATGAGCTGGAAGAGCAGGTGAAGACAGCTGTCCTCAGGCTGAGCCTCTCCACACCTTCCCAGCTGCCTTCTCCAGCATGTGGGAATCAGTCCTGGCCTCCTCTTTGCTACTGGAGCAATTTGGACAGGAGACAAGGCACTTCCTCACACACACCTGGGAAGTAGGGGTGAACCTGGGGGTGCCTATGGATCTGGGCAAAACAGCAAATGTGACCATATTGCAGCCTTCTCCCAGCCACAGCTATCAAAAACTTAAAAGTCAAGAGCACCTAATCTTATTTGCAAGATGATGCCCCCCAGGGATGGCCACCCCTGCAGCCTTCAGCAACAGTGCTGCAAAGAAATGTAGTTAATCTCAGGCTTGAGTTTCTTCCTCTTCAAATCCTCACCTTCAGACCCCTCACTTTCCTCTGCTGGGCCAACACATTTCCCATAGCAGTGCTTTGTTCCCTGCCCCAGTGAGCAGACCTCCTCCTGGGGCAGTGGAGTAGTTCACACTCCTCACATTTTACAGTCTTATTTGCCGCATTTCTGAGCCTTAGCTCCTTTTTTGCAGTGCTGTTGCAGCTCCTCAGCATTTCTGTGTCCGTTTTGAAGTCTGAAGAGCTGGACAGGACATCCAAGTTGGCTTTGCCAGAGCTGTAGATGCAAAAGCACTGCTGTGTGTGTGCTTGGAAATCCCCTCCAAGGAGCCAAGGCACTGAGATGCAGGCTCATAGCAGCAGTCACGTGTAGCAACAGATCTCTGTTTCGTCTTCTTTCCCACACACACACATACACCCCATTTTCCAGGACATCCTCCACGCTGCAGTACAGTCTGTCCAATTCATTCCCAAGAACCTTCCTTTGCAGCCAGTTACTGTGTTTCCCTGCCATGTCTGTGCTGTGTAATGCAGCACTCAGGATGCCCTCAGCTGTGCTTCACCTCCCCAGCCACAGGCTGGGTCTCTCTGCCCTTCCTCTGCCCCTGGCTTTGTCTCTTTGAATTACACTGGCCTCCTACCATCTGAGTACTTGTTAAAAATTAACATGTGTTCTTAGGAGAGCCCACAGTTACGCCACCAAAATGTTGTTTGCGAATTACCTGGGCTTGTGGCATGAACGTGGCTGGTTTGGGAACCCGCAGCCTCTCCTTGTGCTGGTGTTGTGCCAAATTCCCTTCCCTCTCTGAGACCACCTGAGATGGGGTCAGTCCTGGCATTCCTGTTTGAGATGAGGCAGCAGCTGGACGGTACCTGCCTGTCCTGCTTACTTCTTTCAGCTGTTTTTACAGCATGAGAGTGATAGGACAATGAGGGCCTTGGGATGAGCCCGTCAGGCTTCATGGCAATCACAGCTCTGTCTCTGAAATTCAGGTTTATTCAGCAACTGTTTCAGAAACTCAAGGGCAGCAATCTGATTGTGTGCTCCCGGCTGTGGAGAGGTAGTGTGGGCACAGCCAGAGCTGGGCTCCTTCCAGGTTCCTGCAGCACCTGCAGAAGGCAGTGTGCTGTGACTTGATGGTGCTGTGTGGCCTGGGAAAGATTTCCCATGTCACTCCCAGGTCTCAGGTAGGCTTCATGTAAGGGGCTACTGGGGAGAAAGAAAATCCTTCAAATGGCAAATATACAATGATTATTAGAGCTGGTTTCTTTAAGGGGCAGAATTAAAGATGGAAACTCCACCCAGTTTATTATTTTTGAGAGGCTGTTTTCACAGCGTGCAGCCCAGTAACTAGGCAGTGGCACCAGATTCCTCAGTGCCTGCTGTCACCGAGAGCAGATTGGGGAAAATGTTAAGAGGCATTGCGAAATATTTCCCTGACATCCCACTCCAGCCAGACTGGATGCCAGCAGGCACTACTTGATTCTGTGACTTCCTCTGTTTCACAGCACAGTAACCTTCTGAGACCTGGGCATCTGCTCCTGGAGTGCTCACCAGAGCTCAGCAAACCTTGCTCCTTCCTGCCAGGCTCAGCTCCCTGAGTCCCGCAAACATGTCACTCCTCTCCCCTGAGCTGAGGTCTGCGTCTGGCCCGGGATGGGTGACGTGCACCTGCAGCAGTGTGCTGGGAAGAGGAGGCACTGGCTGCCCAGGCAAAATGGCCACCAGCCAGAGGCAAAGGCTGCTGCACTCTGCCTGCAGCCAGTCACTCTCCACCCGAGGACCTGGGCATGCTCTTCTGCATCATGTTCTCTGCAGGTGCAAGCACACCTTGCAGGCTGCACCGGGACGCTGCTGGAGAGGCAGCCATGACATCTCAGGGCAGGGAGAAGGCAAGGGAGGTGTGTGGGAGGGGAGGTGACCCCCACCACCCAACCCCATGTATCAGGGTCCTGGATGGGCAGCTGAGAAGTGTACCAGCCACCCCAGGTGGCCCTAACCTACCAGCAGCGGGTCTGGAAAACATCTGGGACAGTTCTGCCTGAATTCTTAGTCAGATGCTGTGGTAGAAAGGGCCAAGGCAGCCCTTTGAGACAGAGAATAGCAAAAGGCAGATTTAATCCCCGTGTCAAAGCATTAAGAAATCTCATTGTGGGATTCTACATCTTGAAAAGGATTCAGGAAAATCAGAGAAGCTGTGTAGAACAGAAATGCAAAAAATGGCTTGAGGGCAGGGGGAAAAGCCTGTCAGTAAAAGAATTAAGCAACTCTATTTAGCTTATCAGAAAGATGGATGTTAGGGGATTTGCTTGCAGCATATGTGTAGCGTCACAAAGAGAAAATGCCAGGCTCTGAAAGGCTCCTTAATCAAGCAGAAGACAGAACAAAATGGTATGTCTGCAAGCTGAAGCCAGACACAGGGAAGTGGGATTCTCTTCTGAACCTTAGGGTGAGGGACGCTTGAAACAGACATCCTCCAACACTTGTCTTCAAATCAAACCTACCTCCTTTCTTGGAAAATATACATGAACCAAACACGGAGTATTGGAACTAGTGCAGGGAGATGAGGCGCTGGGAGATGTGCTGGCCGGCTGCTTGCACTCACACAGCCACGTGTCCGGAGGGACTGTTGGAGCGTTTCGTCTGAGGAAGACCCTGAGAAACCTGGTCTGGTCGGGCCAAGTGCTCAGAGAACCGTTCAGGCAGGCTCCAGGTGTTCTCCTGTGCCTGTAGTGGTAAGTGTGGCTCTTTGCTGTTGAAAACCTCTGGAGGGGGGCAGAATTTTTCAGCCCAGTGCAGCTTGTTTTAGCTCATTTTGTCTGGGCCTGCTGACAATGCTGTTTAACTTTTCTGTTCTTAGAGTAGCCAGAGCACCAGAAATGTCAAGTGCCATCCACAGATTGATCCCTCTTAGAGTTCAGAGCCTGTGTTTAAGAATAATATGTAATGAGTGTGTGAGATGAAACATGTTTGGCCGGAGAGATAAAGCCAAAATACAAGTATGTCACAGCCTAGATTGCATTTCTCAAGTCTGTGTATCAGCAGAGATAATCTCTATCTAGCCATTGCTGGAAAGAGATCTTTGTTGTGGTATTTAATTAATAATAAAGTACTACATTAATTAGTATCAGTTCTGATTTGATGACATGTAATTTTGGTGCATGGATTACAGTATGAGTATTAGAATGAGAATTTTTATAGGGCAGAGTCAAAATGAGATTAGCAGTCTCACCACAGAGGGAGCCCAGAGGCTGACCTGTGTGTGTGTTTGGCAACCAATGCAGATAGTTACAGCATAATTTCATTTCCTGATAGGAAAAGAGCCTGTAGCTGTTGTTTACCTTTATGTGTCACCCTGTATAACACGCAGCTCAGCCACCATGAAAGACAAAAGCAATCAAGCATCATTTAATTGGGAACACCCGGTCGTGCTCAGTACCACACATGAGGTGTGTTTGCAGAACCCTAACTGGGCTTCTTCCAGAAGAAGGGAAGGAGGAAGCTTTGCTGACGTTCACTCTCACATGCCCAAGCACTGGTGAGGATGTGAGCAGCTGAACCAGCTCCTGGACACCTACACAGCTTTGTCTTGGGTGTGCTGTGTGTGCTGAGGGCGCCGGGTTATGTCTAGTCCAGCGTGAGTGCTCCAAGCCCCACAGAGGCTTGACGCAAGGACATGGACTGTAGGACCCCTCACGGCCTGCTTAGGACAGAGACTGGTCCAACCTGTCCTGCATTACTCTGTCCTCTGCCAGAGACTTTTCTTTCCCAGCCCACGGCCAGCATTGCTGCAGGAAATGCTCTGCGTGCATGTAGGCAGCCATGCGCTCAGCGGATCTGCCACAAGTGGGTTCTGTTGAGCAGAATGGGCTGCAGCTCTTGTCCTTTCCTTTGGTCAGCGTGGCTTTTAAAAGCTCCAGGGCATTCTGGAAAGTGGCACAGCAATATGATAGGATTTAATCAGACTTAATTATTCCCTTGCTGTTGATCTCCTAGCAACATTCAGCTTGACATCTGCCTGCGAATGAAATGTGTAAGCTAAGCAGGAACATGTTCAGACTAAACTATTGCTACTCAAACCAAATCACTCCACTAATCATTGCATTAATTCATCTCGCGGCTGTTGGACAGCTGCTGGGAGCTGGTACCTGATTTCCATGGATTCACAGCACTCGCCTCCTGAGTTTTTTCCAGGCTGGCAAGATGTGTGACTTCATCCTGGGTTCTTTCCAGTGCACTGACACCTGATAACAGCGGGTAGAATTTCCCAAGTGACAAATACGGGTTCAGAAGCAAGCCCCAGCCTTGTCACTATCTGACTTCATGCTGTAGGTCCCCGCTTATCTTGTCATCAAAATCAGATCGCCTGCTGTGCCTGCAGACCACGGGGTTTAAACTCTGAGCAAGCAAGCAGTGGAATCAGGGTGGTTTAGGTGAGGTTTGAGGGTGGTCAGAGCAGGTGTGGTGCAGCAGTGGCAGGTGTTGCAGGCAGCTCCGTGTCACCAGGGCACAGGGAGTCAAGGCAGGGAGCAGAGACCTGGATTACATGGTTGGAGGGATGACAAGGCAAAGAGAGGAGCTGGCATAAAGCAAGTGTTTTTAAAGTAAAACCGGGCTCCAGCCAGATGTGACATGGAGCAGGAGCCGGTGCAGTTATTGAGGAAATTAGCTCGATGGCTGAGCTGGGGCCAGTGGAGAGGAAGGGAGCTGCCTTGGCCAGATGAGAATGACCAGTGTCCTGAGTGGGTCATCTTCAGAGAGCTGGGGGACAGTGGAAGCAGTGGCGGGGTAGGGGGGCACACCTGCAGATGGGTGGGGATGTGTAGATGTGGTCTCTCTCCACATACCTCCTTGGGAGGAATACTGGTGTCAGTGATACCTGGGTGTCGGTACAAGTCTGTTCATCTCCTGTGCTCTATTAGAAGCTGCTGTGGGCATTCAAAAAAACTAAAGAGCTGTCAGTGCAGCATGTGTCTCCCTTGTGTCTCCATGGAGGAGCATGGCAGCTCTGCCAGCCCAGCTGTGTGGGTGCCACACTTGCAGCCAGCTCTCGCTGACTTCGCTTGTGCTGAACACAAAGTAGGGTTTCTGGATGTGAAAGTGGGGCTGTGTGAGCCCTCACCTGTGTGGGCTCTGCCTCTCGCCAAGCGCCAAGGAACTGACTTGGGCAGTGCTCAGCCAGCTCTGTGCTGACCAAGGCGGTAGCTGCTGGTTGGCATCAGCACCTGGGCTCACCTGCAGCAGGGGCTGCCACTATGCTGGGCATGATCCTACTTAATTTCCCTTAAATTCACGTTATTTTCCTCGTTTTATCAGTGACTCATGGAGGGTGGAAACAGGAAATCATTGGGCTGCTGTCTTGAAGGTGCAGGTTTGTTCCTCATGGTCTGTTTCCTTTCAGGTGACTTTTCCACCACTTGTGTAATAATTTCCCCCCTTGTCATTCCCTCCCTGTGCTGCCTTATACTTGCGTTTCTCACTTGCCCTGTGCCGAACAAGCATTAGGGACAGCCAGCAAAGCTGTGGAGACAGTGGAAAGAGCAATGCTGTGGGAAGGGTGAGGTGCAAGCTGTCACCGTAGTGGGAACGGCTTGTGAGCGGTGCTGGCTGTGTGGCACTGGCTGTGTGGCACCAGCTGTGCGGTGTCAGCTGCGCGGCACTGTGGGAGGGCAGCTGCTGTGGTCCCTGCAGCCCAGCGTGGTCCAGGGGCGGAGGCTGTGCGACACTGGGAAGCCCAGGGAGGTAGCACAGCACCAAGCAGTGACTGGGGAGAACCTCATTGGGTATGCAGTGCTGTGAGGATGGGCAGAGTTGGAGGGCAGCGTGACGGCAGTGACCCATGGCGGTGACCGAGTCCTACACTGGACTGTGTGGCACAGCTACGTGCAGCGGGGTGCAGTGACTGGAAGCAAGGCAGGGTTGGGCTGCTCAGTGTAGTGGCTGTGGGCAAGGCAGAGCAGCGCTGAGGTCGGGCAGCGCAGCAACTGAAGGCAGATACAGAGAGCTGCAATGCAGCGAGAAGCCAAGCAATGCCGCATCGCTGCTGGGGTGCAGCAGCTGGGCAGGAGGGAGGCGTGGTGCAGGGTCGCGGCTGCAATGGCAGCAAGATTTGGAGGTGTTTCATCTGGAGGGAGGTGCAGTGCCGAGCAGTGCAGTGTAGCGGAGTAGGACCTCGCAGCGCCGGGCGGTGCAGGGCAGGGCGGCGCAGGGCAGTGCTCGGAGCGGCTCAGTGTATTGCAGGGCTCCGTTTGGAGCGGCGCAGGGCTCTGTCTGGAGCGGCGCAGTGTA